>PVJL010015180.1:0-25299 GCA_004026885.1 Lyroderma lyra | reverse complement strand
TCTGTGTGTTGTGGTGAAAGCCCCATGACTCAAGTTCATAATTACCACTGGCCAGGCGGGCGGCCTGAGAAGCCTGGACCGGCCCACCCCTGCCACGGGCTGACAAACCGGTCAGAACACCGGTGGCGGGAACAGGGGGCCCTGGGCGCCTGGCTGGGCTCAGGGGAAGGAAGAGGATGCGGCGCTGGGGTCGAGAGGATGGGCCGGGCCCCACGGAGCTCCGCGGGCCCCAGGCGGCCCCTGCGGACCCTGCAGGCACACAGGCCGCCCTTAGTCCTCCGCCTATGGGGTCGAGAGGGTCTTTCATCACCTTCAGATGTCGCCCCCGTGCCATCCCGGAACCCACGCCCGCCGTACCCCCACCTCCTCTGGTGCTCGCGCTCCGCCGCTTGTCCTCCCTGCTCTAGGCCTCCGACCTCTGAGCCTCCCAGCTCCCCGAGGCCGCCGACCCATTTCCCTTGGAGTAGGCTTGGGAAGGGGGAGGGGGAGGGGGAAGCCGCCAGGAGACTCTCCTGGGCACATTGCACCACAGCCACCCATGGGTAACTTCGGTGTCCCCGGCCCCCCACCCCACCCCAGCACGCTCACACTCAGGTGAGCACACGCATGGAGACAACGCAGCCCTAGGTTCTCCACCCACAGTGACACTCAAGGCTGCGGGAGGAAAGCGGGGTTCGGGGGCGTCCTTACCTTTGCGGGATCTGTGTTTGCTTCATTGCAGCGACACACCCTAAAGGCAAACAGCTGAAGTTTCCATTTAGCGCTGTTAAGAACCTACACCTCCTGGGGCCACGCCTCCTGCCCTCCCTGAGACCTCCCTGGCGGGCTCCCCCGGAGCTGCCTGTGGGACTTGGCGGCTGCCCTGGGTTCAAGTTCTGCAAGGCGGTGGGCGGGATGGGGGTGGGTAGGGGGGGACTCCACCAAATTTTTGCAGCCTCTGATCCTGCCCCCAAATTCCTAAAAAAGAGGGGGTGGGAGAAAAGGAAGGGGGTAAAGAAAAAAAAGCTAAGAAATACTTTGCAGGCCAATGTTTGGAAAAACTTTTTTTAAAAAGTTTGTTACTCTTTCTACCTCAGGAAAAGTTCACAGTTCATTGGAATGGGAAAAAAAAACTAATAAAAAGAAAAGCATTTTTTAAAATCGCTTTTCCCTCTCAACAAAATACACCCCCTCCCTAAGAAATAACACTGATCTGTTTACAAGGCAAGTTGTGTTGTTTTGTAGTTTGGGGGGAAGGAGGGACATTAAAGTAATTAGAAAACAAACGTGCACCCAGCTGGTAGCCCCGCAGGTGGTGTGCGGGTCTGCTTGTGTGTGAAGGAGGGGCGTGCGGAGCCCGGAGCCCGCGGCTCAGGGCGCTGCTGTCTGGGCAAAGGCGCGGGCTTCTGGCGCTAATCGGGGCTCTAAAGTGCACAGCTGCCCCTGCAGCGCTACAGCAGGAGAAGGAGAAGCGGGGCTGGGAGCCAGAGGAGTGCGCTGCGTTTATTTCATCAGATATCAGTATGGCAACTCCTGCTATTCTCTAGTTACCATTTTCTTGGAGTATTGTTTCCCATCATTTCACTCTGAGTCTATGTTTGCTCTTATGGGTGTGGTATGTCTCTTGGAGACTTCATATGGATGGGTTTTGTTTTTTTAATGCAATCTGCTATTCTGTGTCTTTTCATTGGTGAGTTCAGTCCATTAACATTTAGAGTGATGATTGATATGTGAGGATTTCCTATGGCCATTATTTTTTGTTGTTGTTTTAATTTATTTTTGTTTCTCTCTTGTTGCTCCAACTCTATTCTACTTTCCTGATGTTCTGTTTCAGGTTGAAGAGCATCCTTCAGTATTTCAGTATTTCTTGAAGTGCCAGTCTTGTGCGGCCAAATTCCCTCAGCTTCTGTGTGCCTGAGAAGGTCTTTATTCCTCCTTCATATCTGAAGGATAATTATGCTGGATAATTTATTCTTGGCTGGAAGGTTTTCTCTTTTAAAGTTTTGAATATTTGATTCCACTCCCTCCTGGCTTGTAGAGTTTCTGCCAAGAAATCTGATGTCAGCCTGATGGGTTTTCCTCTAAAGGTTATAGTTCTTTTTTTCCTGGCTGCCTTGAGAATCATCTCTTTGTCTTTAGTTTTTGACATCATTAGGATAACATATCTTGGAGAAGATCTGCTAGGTTCCAGGTATCTAGGGGACCTATTTTCTTCTTGAATTTGAGGTTCAGTTCTTTCCATAGGTTTGGAAAGTTCTTTTCTACTATTTGTTTGAGTATGTTCTCTGTAGAGTGCTCTGCTCCTTCTTCTAATCCTATTATCTGATGTTGTTTTTGTCTCATGGAGTCAGATAGTTTTTGCAGAGTTCTTGCAATCCTTTTGGTTCTATATTCCCTATCTTCCTCTTTCTGAGATGTTTCTATGTTCTAAACTTCAATATCACTCATTTTGTCCTCTGTCTGCTTGGCCCTGTTTCTATGACAGTTATTTCATTTCTCAATTTTTTTATTGTATTTACCTCTCGAATTTCCATCTCATTCTTTCTTATGGTTTGAATTTCTTCAATTGTTCCATTTGTTCACAAATTTCATGTCTGAGATCATTGATCTCAGCTATGGTATTCTATCAGTATGTTTCATTTCTCTCAGAGCCTTTAGAATGGCTACTTTATAGTATCTTCACTTAGTTTATAAATTTTTAGGTCTATAAAATCCTTTTCTGAAGATTTCTCATGTTCTTTCTGAGCAGCTTTAAAAATCCTAAGGTACTCATATTGTCTCTTGTGTTCTTCTTCTTTGTCATGAGGACTTTATTTTCAGCAGAGCCCAGGAGCTCTTTTTCTTTCTCTGATTAGTTTTTTTTTTTTGGTGTCTTGCTGTAGATCAGACAGTAGGTGGCACTGGTGGGGCAAGTTTTGGGTGAGAGGGGAGGTGTTTAAGTCCTATTTCTGGTCTTCAGCAGTGTTTGGGGGTTGGGTGCATCAGACCGCAGCCTCTCCACTTCCTACAGTTCACTGGGAAGGCTGTAGGAGAGAAGGGAGGCCAGCAAAATGCGTGCTGGGATGGGTCCACCTCCGGCGCTTTGCTGGGGAAGTTGGGAGAGACGGGGGAGGCTGATGGAATGCAGGTCGATGCTGCTCTCACTGGTTGAGGGGAATGCTGTCAAATCTGTCTCTCTCCCCTCTCCAGTGCTTTACCCCGGGGTGTTCTAGCCATTCGTCTCCACAGCAATGTGTGAAATGTTTACCTCAATACTGTTAGTTAACACATTGTTCACTTCATTTTGTAGTTCATTGGTGTGATCCTTATAGATCTACTTTCATACTGTGGTGTAAGTCCCTGCCATTAAGCTTCTGATTGCTGAGGCATCCATTTCAAAAATATCCATATCAAATAAACACATTTCCAGATGTCTGACACAAGTAGGTAAGAAACCAGGCTGGTCCTTGAGTTTCTCTATGAGAAAGCACGCTAACCTAGACAATGTACTGCTTGGGTGACCCTGCTGTCCCTTTCCCATGCCCTAATATCCACGGTTGTGTTTTAAATTTGCCAATTAACACTGAACCTACTATAGACCAGACATCTCATTCTGGGACCCCAATAAAGGCAGAGCCCCAGGGCCATGTTCCCTCCCTGCCTCTCTTTCTACAACCTGACTGCGACTCTTGGGCATGCTTGTACCCACCAGGACCTGTGAAAAATAAATTTTTTCTTTAAACTTTACTGACAACATTTGCATAGGTGAATCTTGTCATCAGACTAGGAAGCACAAAGGCTGGGCTAGCCACAACACTGGCTCTGGTCAGAGAAGTGTCTGTTAGGGCTCACCACAAGGTGTATGGTCCCTGTAAAGACTCAGGCATTCCTAGCTGATAGCATCCCATCACTGTCATTGGGCTGACACCGACAAATCATAGTTACTTTCAAGTATAAAACACATGTTGATAACTCTAGTCACCATGCTGGATAGAACAATCCACCAAACTTAGTCATCTTAAAACTGAAAGTCTATAAGCCTTAGACCTATACCACCTTTTTTTGTCCACCCCTAAGTCCTTCTATGAGTTCAGTGGTATTAGATTCCACATAAAAATGAGATTACACAGTATTTTACTTTTTCTATCTGACTTATTCACTTCACATAATGCCCTCGAGGTCCATTTATGCTGTTGCAAATGGCAGGATTTACTTCTTTCTTATAGCTGAATATTACACACACACACACACACACACACACACACCCATGTGTGTATAAAAGGTTTGACAAGTAAGTTCACAAACTTGCCACTGTGCACTTACATTGACAGCACTATACAAACAACTCAGCAAGGTTTCATAACTTTGGTATAACTGTGTCTCACAGCTGTGTTGGTATTGACACGTGGCAGTGTCTTGCTGAGAGGCCTTCATTACTGGTGTTGCATTTTTGAGTGCTGTCATGAGAATGTCAGAGCTTGCATTAGAGCAATGAACAAACATTAAATTTCTGTTAAACTTGGCAAAAGTGCAAATGAAATAAGGGACATGTTAGTCCAAGTTTATGGGGATAGTGCCTAGAAAAATCCAGCAGTGTACAAATGGATTAAACATTTTTCTGAGGGGAGAGAAGCCATCATTTATGAAGAAAGGTCAGGGTGGCCAGTAACAAGCAGAACTGATGAAAACACTGCAAACATTCATCGAATTATGCATCAAAATTGTTGGTTGACTGTGAGAAGCATAGCAGACCAAGTAAACATTGATAAAAAAACAGAAAAATCTCAGCTGAAAATCTTGGCATGATAAACGTGTGTGGAAAAATGGTCCCAAACGAGCTCGCCCATGAACAAAAAGCAGAGGAGACTCAAAGTTTGCCAAAACCTTTTTGAGAAGCAAGACAATGCTTTGGGCTGTATTATCACTGGTGATCAAACATGGGTGTACCAATATGACCCTAAAACAAAGCATCAAAGTGCACAATGGAAGTCAGCCTGTTTTCCACAACTGAAACTGTTCCATCAGTCAAAACAATGTTGCTAACCTTTTTTGATATCAGAGGGATTGTTCATTATGAATTTGTACCAGCTGGACAAACAGTCAACCAAGTTTACTATTTGGAAGTGCTGAAAAGGCTGCATGGAAAAGTTAGACAAAAATGCCCCGAACTTTTCACCAATAACTCATGGCTCTTGCATCATGAGAATGCACCAACTCACATGGCACTGTTGTGACAGGGTTTTTAGCCAGTACACAAATAACTGTATTGAAATCCCCTCTTTACTCACCTGATCTGATTCCCAATGATTTTTTCATTACCTGAAGATAAAGGAAATATTGTAAGAAAGACATTTTCATGACATTCAGGACATCGAGGGTAGTACGATGACAGCTCAAATGGCCATTCCAGAAAAAGAGTTCCAAAATTGCTTTGAAGGGTAGACTAGGCACTGGCTATTGTTGGTGCATAGCTTTTCAAGTGGAGTACTTTGAAGGTGACCACAGTGATATTCAGCAATGAGGTATGTAGCACCTTTTCTAGGATGAGTTCATAAACTTGTCAGGTCGTGTGTGTGTGTGTGTGTGTGTGTGTGTGTGTGTGTGTGTAGCTATATTATAAACTGTAGTAATCAAAACTATATGGTATTGGCATAAAACAGAAGCAGATGAATAGAACAGAATAGAGCATAGAAATAAATCCACACATATAGGGTTAATTATTTATGACAGAGGAGCTAAGAACATACGGTAAGAAAAGATGAGTGTCTTCAATAAATGGTTTTGGGAAAACTGGAAAGCCACATGCAAGAGAAAGAAACTAAACTATCTTACAACACACACAAAAATTAACTCAAAATGGATTAAAGTCTTGAATGCAAGACCTAAAACCATAAAAGTTCTGAAAAAAAAAAACCAGATGATAAACTTCTTGATATTGATCTTGGAAATGATTTTTTGGGTCTGACTTCAAAAGCAAAGGCAACAAGCCAAAATAAACAAATGGGACTACATCAAACTAAAATGTTTTTGTACAGCAAAGGAAAGCATCAACAAAATACAAAGGAAACCTACAAAATGGGAGAAAAATCTTTGCAAATCATATATCTGATAAGGGGTTAGTATCCCAAGGCTTATAGAATACTCATGCAACTCAATAGCAAAACAAAAAAACAAAAAGAAAAAAACAAAACAACAACAAGAAGACCAAAACAAAACAAAACACACAATCCAGTTAAAGATGGCAAGGATTTTGAATAGACATTTTTTCAAAGAAAACAATAAAATGGCCAACAAGCACATGAAAGATGCTCAGCATCACTACTTATTAGGGAAATACAAATCAAAACCACATAGAAATACCACTTCATACCTTTCAGAATGGTTATTATTAAAAAGACGTGAACAGCAGGTATGGGAGAGGATGTGGAAGAAAAGGAACACTCAAGCACTGTTGGTGGTAAAAATGATGTAGTCACTAAGGAGAAATGGAGGTTCCTCAAAAACTGAAATGTAACTACCACGTGATCCAGCAATTCCACTACCACATATTTATCTGAAGAAAACAAAAACACTAATTGGAAAAGGTTATGTACCTCTATGTTAATTGCAGAACTATTTGCAACAACCAATATATGTAACAATTGTAGTGTCCATCTGCGGATAAATGGATAAAAAAGGTGTTATACACAAACATATGAAACACTACCCAGCCATAAAAAAGGAAGAAACTTTCCATTTGTGACAACACAGATGGCCATTGAGGGAATCATGCTAAGTGAAATAAGTCAGACAGAAAAAGACAAATTCCATACAATTTTACTTACATGTAGAATCTAAACAGAACCAACCAACAAAACAAAACAAAATTCAGAGAGAACAGAATTGTGGTTACAGAAGGAGGGAGGTTGGAGGTGGGAAAAATAATGTGAAGAGGATCAAGAGGTACAAACTCCCAGCTATAAAATAAGTAAACCCTGGGGATGTGATGCACAGCCCCATGACTAAGGTCAATAATACTGTAGTGCATATTTAGAGTTGTCAAAAGAGTAAATCCCAAAAGTTCTCATCATAAGAAAAAAAAATTTTGTAGTTATGGATGGTAACTAGACGTACAGCAGTGCTCTTTTCACAGTGTATGCAACTATCAAATCATTGTTGTTTACTGAAACTGATATGTTATATGCCAATTACACCTCAATAAAAAGTGCAGCTGTGCTCAGCACTGCCAAATGTATAGGGACTAAGCCGAATGGTGGCCGCCTGAAGGGGGTGGGGGAGGGAACGGGGAGCTCCGGTTTAATCGTTACAGTTTCATTTGGGAGGATGGAAAAGTCCTGGAGGTCTGTTGTACAATGTGAATAGACTTAACACAGCTGAACGGCACACTCAGAAATGGTTAAGATGGTAAGTTTTATGTTATGTGTATTTTACTACCATTATTTTAATAAAATAAAATAAATCCCCCTTCATCTCCCAGAAGGAGAATGTCACTGTGCTCGGAGATTTCCAGCTGGGGACAGTGACTTCAGAGAGTTATTCCAAATATTGCTAGAATTGTAATTTAATTAAAGAATCTTTGAGAGCCTCCCCCAGGAAAAGGAGTAACTGAGACAGAGTGTTATTTTCACAATTATATCTTCATTATTTGGAATAAACACCGCATCTCAAAGCTACTGTATTAGAACATATTCCTTTACTACATTTAAATATTTAAAAACCATTCAGGTAACACTGTAGTATAGCATCTGTTTATAGAATAGCAAAATACCACGAAAGAACAAATGAGAAGCTCTTATATCTGCACTGAGAAGACTTTACACGTGTACACGCTGTGGACGACAAGTGCCCCCCAGTCTCTTCATGTTTGTTCCTCTCCCTACTTCCGTGAGGAGACCTAAGGGTGACCCCAGCTGGGGCACATGGAGGCAGCCTTTCCACACCTTTCAGCTGACTCAAAACAGGCGAGGCCGATTCACAGGCTTATCAAAACACAGAAGGGAACCTGCACAGAAAAAAGAATCTCAACAGCATGTGCAAAAGGTGATCCCAGCTTATCATGGTTTTCAGTTGTGGACCCTTACAAGCCCGTCTCATGC
Organism: Lyroderma lyra; assembly: GCA_004026885.1. Lineage (NCBI taxonomy): Eukaryota > Metazoa > Chordata > Mammalia > Chiroptera > Megadermatidae > Lyroderma > Lyroderma lyra. Next base: position 17,245 of record PVJL010015180.1, on the reverse strand, counting down.
ACTGTTTTCAAAATTGGGACTCTTGGGACACATGTCACTGGGGGCAAAGTTCCGAATCTCATCCAAGGGGCAGGAGGCTTCATCCGCTGGAGCAATTTCAGACTCAAACATCTGCTGCAGCAAGGTGTCCACGGTCCTGTACTCTAGAAGGAAGGAGACAGAGGCGTGTGGAAATGGCATATGTTGGGGTCAGAGAGGGGCAGCCAGCCTGGGCAGAGCTGGGCTTTTCTGAGGGATGGCCTCTGAGCTAAAGACAACGCTCTGAGCATGGCAGTCAAACACCCTGTGAAAGGACAGATGAACAAGTCTGTGAGAGTCACTCCTGTCTTCTAATCTCACTGGGCTCCCCAGCCACCACAGGTTCTGGAGACCAAGGAGAGGGTCCTCCGTGAAGGGAGGACGAGGACAGCCACCTCACAGAGGCTGCACACTCACGCCACCTGGCCTGCAATCTATGCTGCATTCTCCAGTCTGAGTTCATCGTGGGAACCACAGCCAGCATCCCAACTGACACTCAGATGGTTTGGGCTGACTCAGCCAATCGTTAGTTCATAAGAATTAAGTAATTAAACAAATAGTTGTGAAGGCCCCATGTCGCAGGCACACCGTTGGGCCTGGGCACACAACAGAGAAGAAGACATGGCTTTTGCACATGAGGACCCTCGAGCCTGCAAGGAAGACAGATGGTGACCAAGTAGTCACTCAGCAATGAACATGCCCCTGACATGCACTGAGAGGTTGGGGAGGGCTGAGGGTGAGGCAGGGACAAGCAGCATCCACAACGCCCTGTGGCAGGACCCAGCAGCACAGCAAAACGTACAAGGCTGGCCAAGGCACGGCACTCACAGGGGAAGGGGACAGGCTGAGCTTTGAAGGAACCTAGGCACGCACCTCCAGGCTATGTCAGGAAGCCCATTTTTATTCCTGAGCAATGACATGCCACTGAGTCAGATTTGCATTCTGAACACTTGGCACTGGCTGCTGTGAGGAGGGTGGATTGGAGAAAGTTTTGCATTGAGTTCAAACTTACTTTTGGATGCAATTCTGAGGTACAATCCTTTCAAGGCCTTCCTTTTGTTGTCTCCATCATTGCCACTGTCCTTGGCATCGATGTTATCAGTGAGGTTTCCGTCCTGCACGTCTTCCCTACAAGGAGGAGGAGACAACATCAACATGGTTATGTCTCTGAGCCAAGTCACCCATATGTCCTTCTGGCCATGGCCCCAGTCACTCTCCAGGCACATCCCGGGCTCATATCCAGTCAGTGAGGGTCCCTGAGAGCTGGTACTCAGGACCAGCTGATGCCATGGGACATGCAGCGATTAAACACGGTCAGGACATTTCCTACACCTTCTACTTCTCAATGTCTGTGAGCAACGTCAAGGGACACATGCTACTCACTCTTGGATTCCTACGCCGAGCTCTTGAATCTTCTTCTCAATAGCAGTTTCTACTTCACTTTTTTCTAATGAATATGCCACAAAAAATGCCTCCAAGATGAATGATATGAAGATACTGAGAAAGAGTAAGAGGTAGAGTGTAAGGTAGAGTCAACAGTGAGCCAGGTGATGGGGAATCCTGTCTGCAAGGAGTGTCTGAGCCCAAATAAGAAGGCAGCTCCCAGTGTAAAGAAAAATCTACAGAAAGGGGAGGGGGCCGAACACACAAAACCCCTCTCAAAGACTGGACACAACTTTTGTTCACATGGAAAACCATCTTCCCCATACATCCTGTTTAAATAATGAATACTAGGAAAAAATGCAGTCTATTTAAAGGGGAATCGTGGGCCCATTGCTGAGAGATGATTCTCCAGGAATACCTCAGGTCCCTGCTCAGTCTGGGTCTTCTGAGCCAAGGCCCTAAGAGCCAACTTAAAGACGTCTGTCCCAGGACACATTCCAGGACAATAAATCTGTGACACCTCCCTCCCCAGACAGCTCGGGGCAGCACACACAAAGCCCTCCTCATTCACTCCCTGGACGTGTGCTCATGTATTAGAGTAGAAATCAAGTCTCTCTCCCTTTCTTTCTGGACTGGAAGTGGGCAGCCCCTCCCCATATCCCCATGTAGAGGGGCGTCCCCTCCCACCCCCAACAGGGCAGCCCACTCCAGCTGGCTCAGTGAGGGTTAGAGTTCAGGGAACGGACACAGAGCTTGTGCCATGAGTATGCTTTTGAGAGGACAGGAGCAGATAAATCCCTGTAGCCTTTTCACATTCTTGCTTTGGCCTGTCCAGCCTCTGGCAGCCTCCCTATGAGCCACTCAGGGAGCATTTCTCTCTGGTTCCCCTGCATCTTCCATTCAGGCCACATAGGACAAGCAGCCTGATGACAGCCACCACAGGGTTTCTTATCCCATCCCTCAGTGAGAACATTGTTGAGGCAAAGCCAGCAGGTGCTGGGAGGCCATAGCAGCCCTGATGCAATAAGGAAGGCACTGGTGCTGACCTGGCATCCCAATAATTGTAGTCCCCAGGCTCTGAGAGGGGAGTGACAAACAGAACACAGCCCTGGGAGAGAACCCTAGTGATTGGGGACTCAGATGCAGGTCCGCGAGGAACCAGGGACCTGGAACCAGAGGTTCTTAAGTGGGAAGGAAAGCCCTTTGGAGGGTCAGATGTCACAGCTGCTTTCAAACAGTGACTCAGCGCCCTCCACCCCCGCCATGTCCTGCAGAGGGTCAGGTTGGAACTGGAACCAGTCAAGGGACTTTTCCAGGGGACACATTTCCCTTCTACTGGTGCAAGGCAAGGGAGGACCAGAGCTGGACAAGGAGGAACCAACTGTCTTAGGCTCCCAGCAGGTGGGTGGGTTGAAGCAGAGGGTGGCCACAGCTTACGGGGTTGTTGTAAAGGTGGTCCAATTCCGGTGGAGAAGGCTGGGGACACTGGTCTAGACCCAGAGTCCTTCTGCCCAAGCAACCGTAGGCTGTGAGATGTGTGCTACACGCTGATGCACATGGCACTGGTGGACACTGTGACGAGCATGAATGTGAACATAAGGAATAGCCCTCTCTTGCAGCACCTGAGCATCTAGCAGGGGATAGTCCTGGGGTGGAGCAAGGGCAAGGACAGTGCGCGCAGTTGGAAAAGGGAACCCGACCCACCAACACAGAGGAGCAAACTCACTTCACAACAAGGATGACAGTCACAACATGGAAGCTGATGAAGTACAGCTTTGCCACTTGGTGAGTCACGAGGGCGAAGCCTTCTGCCAGGAGTAGGAAGCTAAGGAACTGAACCTTCCAGAAACTCTTGGGTCCCCTAGCTCAGTGACACCACAGCTCAGCCCCCTCCAGGAGTGACTCCCAGCATTGCCTGCAGCAGCCCCTGTGCGTCTGAGGGCCTCCAATGAAGGATATCATGCCACTGGTTGACCACTGTGAGCTCCATGAGCACGATGAACGTGGAGGCGAGGTCATTGAAGTTGTTCCTGCAGTACCGGCCCCGGGCAAACGCTGAGTCCTTGAGGGCCGGGTTCCCACACACCAAGGCTCCAGGAGTGGTATAGTTTGGGTCAAAGAAATGAACTTTGCCATGGAACACTTCCATCCCAATGATGGCAAACACATAGTAGACCACCTAGAGGGGTGGCATGGTCAGCAGTGGGCACACAGGCGCCAAACAATGGAGCTGAGTGTGCAGGAGACAGGAGCACCGGGCACTGCTCGGGCTGGACTAGGTCCCAGCAGGAAGGGCTGCAGCTCTCATTCCCTGGATGGCTCCTCCCTGACCAAGAGCTCCAGCAGCACTGGGCAGAGTGTGAGAGCCATGGCCAGTGGGCCATCTGCTGGGCAAGTCCGAGCTGTCTATGCAGGGACATGGCCAGGTGACCTCACTGGTGGGCTCCATTCACAAACTCAAACATGGAGCTGCCAGCAAGTTACAAGATTAAATACGCAATAAATAACAGCTAGCCTTCTAGGGAAAAAAAGAAATAAAGTTGGATCTTTAACTTGTTTTTTATAGAATAATAAATTCCAAAGGTACCAAAGGGTCAAATATTAAAAACAAGTCATAAAGGAACTAGAAAAAAAATGAGTAGAAAGAGGCCTTACCAAGCATGACATAAAACCTACAAACAATAAAAGATTGGTGAGTATGACTATAAAATTTATTGAAACTTGTATACAGCCAAAGAAAACCACCTTTATGTAAAAAAACAAAAACAAAACAAAACACAACAAAAACAACAAAAATCTGCAAGTGATAGACAAGAAAAAAAATTACACTGTATACAAAGGCCCTATTTCCTTAGTACACAAAACACTCCTACAAATTATATGAAAATAAAATTATTCAAAGAATGAACCAAGGATATGAATAGGCTGTTTATAAAAAAATTAGCATAAGCAGCCAAAACACATGGATAAAACACTCAGCATCAAGAATAACTAAAGAACTGCATGTCCTAACAACACAGTACCATTTTCTCACCCATCAGCTTGGAAAATGTTGAAAACGTTTCATCAATCCCAGGTGTGAGGGGTGCAGAGAAACAGAAGCTGTCACACGGTCGTTTGGAAGGTATAGGGAGGGTACCTTTTGGAAGACATTTGCCACCACCAAACCACATTTTGAATGCACTTACCTTGTGATCTAGCAGTTCCACTCCAGTAATCCACCCAACAGATACACTTAGAGAAGCACACAGAGATGCATGTACAAGAAGGGTCTTCACCACATCAGTTATGGTGGCAGAAAGGTGAAACTGCCCAGTGGTCTGTCAGCAGAGGAGCTGGGCAGACGTGTTCTGGAGTCGCCCTCAGGGGGACACTTTTAGTCACAACAGAGCTTACTTACATGGATGCACGTGACCTCCAGAGCATATGACAAAGATATTAGGCACAGAGAAGTTGTGCAACATTTTGTTTCGATTACTTGATTTGACACAACAATAAATTAGATACATACATGCACGTATATGGTATTCTTGCTGTATGCATAGAAATATTTGGAAAGAGAAACAAGAAACCCTTAGTAGTGGTTGCCTCTGGGAAAGAGGTATGTGGAGGTTGGGAATGGGTGACATAGTCTATGTCATTCTTCTAGACTTACTGAACTCTGAACCATTATAATAGAAAAGAAAAATGAGGACCCTGTAGCAGAGTGTCTGTGCACCAATATTCAAGCTCCCTCATCTGTACTGTGGATCACTCCTGAGCAGAGGTCACAGCCTCCTGTGGCCTGGTGTGGCTCTGTTTCCACCAGTGGGTTCTCGAGGACCTTGTGGGATTGCCACGTGATTGGAACAAGGAAGGATGTGAGGTCTGAGGGCCAGTGCCACAAGCTGGAAGAAGCTTGCATCTCTGAGAACCACCTGCCAGCAAGGAAAACCCACCTGGACCACAGGGTGAGAAAGAAGCTACGATGCGGTGAACCCACTGAAGTTCTGGTGTTCATCACAGCACCTAGTGTCCCTTAACTTATACCTGCCCAGTGTTTCTAGACACTTAAAATTTCTAAAAATTGTTACAAGAGACCAGTGAATCTCACTTGCTTATTCTTCTCTTTCCCTCACTTAAAATATGGCTCATTGAGAGTTGCTAAGAATGAAGTTATCACCCTTAAAATAGCAATGAGAACACCACTTACCAAGACAAGTCCACCAAACGTCAGCATCGTGGGGCCAATATTAATCAAAGTGTTCACAATCACCCGGAATCTAGGATAAAAGAAAGTATTCAATGCAGGCAAAGAAAAACTGACAGCACACTGGCATGCCTGGTTCAGTACCCTTCCCCCAGCCCTGGACCTGCTCTTCCAAGGCTCTCAGGAACTTGCCTTTGCAATTTTGTTACAATCAGTCTATCTACCAAGCTAAGGGGGGAGTCCATGGTAGTTTTCTCTAAAGCAGAGCAAGGCCAGTTTAAAAGGTCATAAGAAATCTGATCACAGAGCCCTTCCCTGGTGAGATAGATGGGGAACCAGGCTGAAAAGCTAGTGAACCCCACTGCTTTTCTCTCCCCTCTTTTGTCCATCAAAATCCTGCCTGTTTTTAGACTGACCTGGGCACTTATGCTGACAACAAAGCCCCTCCTGGGAAGCAGGCCCATCGCCCACACTCCTTGAAGGACCTGGCCGATCAAGGACAGAGAGTGGTTATCTGGGCTTTGGAGTCAGACTCCTGTGTTAGCATCCTAGTTTTGCATCTTCCTGGGTGTGCACCACTGGGGGACTTTCTTAACCTCTCTGAGGTTCATTGTCACCACCTGTAAACTAGGGATAATAAAAGCACCCACATAAAGGGTTGCTGGAGGGATGTGACAGGACAATGGTGAGCACACTCAGGTTAGCATGAGCTGCCATCATGACCTCTGTTATCCAGTCAGCACAGCAGGCACACAGAGAGCAAAGTGACCTGCAGAATTCCTGCCCTCAGGAAGCTGCCATGTGAGTGCTCTTCACCATCTCCACAGGCTTCCCTCCACTCCTGCCTCCCTGGAGGGCCTGATCCTCTATACAAGTTACATTCCGGGTTCATAGTTGGGTGTGTTTACAGTTCCAAGGCAGGAGTGGTCTCCACCAGTTTCCAGTGTGGGGAGTCACCAGATACAGTGTTTCATTTCGCTCCATCTCACCTCTGGATGCTCACAATAACCCTTAAGAGCCGGAGTATTCTCAATATCATGACAATATCCACGACTTGCTGACTGTTGTATTTCCTTGCTGGAAAAAGAACACGATCACTGAACATTCCATTTTCTGAGCACCCCTGGCGCATCCCCTTTAATCGATGAGGTGTGAGACCCTGTGAGTACTGGGGACAAATGGGGCTGTACTCAGGAACAAGACAATGGCTCTGAGCAAGTGGATGCCAGTGCTGCCTTGAATCACTAACTCCTCCGGAAAATCAAACATGAGAAGGCAGGTGTACAACCCGTGTGTTCCCTCCGGCCCTGAGAACGAAGGAATTCTGAGTGCAGGTGTGGACTTCACACCACCAGGGGGGACTGTGGACTCAGTTCTACACAAGAACTGTGTAGAAATCTGCCCTTCCTTCCTGGCATCCATGTCATAGAGGTGTTACCAAGCAGCACTCTCTGGAACAGCCCCCTCCGCTGTCTACAGGAGCAGTGTGCATGGCGGTAGGGCTGAGGGGGTGCAGATGGAGCCAGGAGGGGAGAAAAAAGAGGGTGACAGGCCCATGATGATGCAGTTCCTTCTAGGAAGTCAAAGATGTGGAGGTTAGCCCTGAGATCGAGGGCAGTGGAGGAAGAGATGACTAGGTGAGTACTTGGTGTGATCGATGCCTACAAATGAAATCTCTGCTATCAGGCTCAACACAAAGCCACCATTCCCTTCCAGAACATGGAACATTTCTACTATTTCCCTGTATCTCCACTGCCTCGCCCCAAACACCTATGTGGTGCAGGTGAATTGAAGGCAGGACCCCAGGAGGAGTTGAAGTTGAGAGCCGGTGACACTGACCTGACTGAATGGTGGTGTTGGCCACAGTGGCCACCAGGGCTGTGATGATGATCAGCGTATCAAACCTAATGGTACAGAAGCAAAGGGGTTGAAGAGTCAGGGTAGGGGCTGCCAAGCTCAGGATATAGGATCCACAAAATCCTTCAAATCCAGTATCTGACACAAATCAATGCTCCAGCCATAATACTGACTTCCATATTGTTAGGACAGTGGATATGAAACAAGAAACACCACGTCTGAGCACTGCAGTGATCCTTCAGTGGCTGCTGCAATGAACCATCCAGGGGGCTTGTGGGAACTGCCAATTCATATCTCTCGGTCTTCCAAAGTAGCCATATACCCGTAAGGAGACTTTAATGCACTTTCAAAATACACAGTATAATCTTTCTTGGTATTAACTTTACTATATGCACCGTAATGTTTTAATTAAAGAGGAAATGCATCACAACATTACTTTCCTTTCTGATGATGGTGTCAAAGGACAACAAAACATTGGACAACACTGATCAGTTCCCCTTTCGTCACATGCACATCCCAGTGAGCTTCCCGGCACTAAGAGCAGTGATGACATCCAACCCTGCTGAGCTGTGCACGACTTAAGGCAGGTCTGCACCTTGTGGCTTGTGCCCATAATGCCTGACACAAACAGCAGCACTCACAATGGATGGGCTGGTTTGTGACATGTGGGCGATGATTCGAGACTGCGTGTGGGGTGGGGTGGGATGGGTACAAAGCCTGGAGATGAGAAGGCCAAGAGGGAGACACATCCAGTCCAGGAAAGAGCTTGCTAACAGTGCTCACTGTCCCACCAGTCAGGCCAAGTTTTCCGATAACAAGACTAGGGGTAGGCCAGGGAGCTATGGAAGGAATTGCGTCCTTGGGTGTGACATTCTAACATCCTGTCCAAATCCAGCATGTCATGGTCTGTGGCTCTAATTTTAGCTATACTCAGTTCAAAGTGATATCATGAATAACAGCTTTTGCTGAACCAGATGTTCCCCTGCCCCCAGGATTTCACTATATGATACTTCAAAACTAGGCAGATGAAGCTTGGAAAACAACCACTATATTCCCCAAATTGTGACAGAAGGCCCCTTCTCTCCCCAGAACACACATGCTCACCAGTTCCAGAACTGCTTCCTTCCAAAGTAGGCTCTCGGCTCATATGTGTACAGTTTCAGAAGAATCTCAATGATGTAGAGAGAAAGGAAAAGCCATTCTGCATTGGAAATGAAGGGGTTCTTCTCATCCAGAGCAATGAATATGGTATTTATCAGAATGATGCCATTATAAACCCAGACAAAAGTCCTGGCAGAAGGGAAGAAAAGATGAGAAGCGAGCATGTCAGAGCACTCCCAGGGCACTTCATGTCCCAGAAACATGATGCGTATGAGATAGCTCCACCACCAGGCCAGAACCTCTCTCTCTCTCTCTCTCACACACACACACACACGCATGCACGCACGCATGCACATGCAAGGAAAGCATCCAGCATGGCCAGGACCCTGAAATTCACCTGTCTTCCCCCTGACATTGGTGCAGACCTTCCTGCCAGGGAGAAAATGAAGACAGAGTGAGGGGGAAGAGAGAGGCTTGGTTTCCCCAGGTTCCCATTGAGGACACAGTACTGAGATCAGAGGAAAGCTTAGGCAGAATCGGTGACAAGGAGAAAGTGTAAGGTTTAGCATAGGATTGTTACATCTCTATGACTCTCCCCTAGAAAAGTTAACATCCTTAACTAAGAAAGCTCTGGAAACCTCTTTAGCTCTAATTCACACAGACTTCCAGGGGATTGGCATGTCCAGTTTCCTCACCAAGTTTGGGAGAAAAACATGATACTTGGGCTCTGATTCAACTTTTCAATTACAAAGCAGACTTCCCTGCTCAGATGCCTGTCTCCTCTCTTCCAGACTCCTCGGGGAAACCTGGGCATCAAGATGGGAAGACAGAGGAGGGGCTCCTACCCCACGCTTGTCTGGGAAGCTGTAGATTCGAGGTCCCAGCCCTGGGTGTCATGTGTGGACATGCATACAGCCACCACATGAAACACATCAGTAGTTTAATGTTATGATGAACAGAAAGAAGCCTTCACATGAAAGGCTTTGATAAATATACAATATGGGCAGCTAAAAGAAATAGCTGTCTACCTCATAGGCCAAGTTGTCTTCAAGGACTTCTGAACCACCCACTTTATGAAACATTAAATTCAAACAAAATGAGAGAATGAGCCTCTGAGGATAGGGGTATTCCAGGCCACTCACATGAAAACTATCTCCCACCACCACAAATGACTCTTTCTGGACTCCATCTGCTTCAGAGTGAAAGAACTAGTTGCCTTTTATAACAATCACCTCAGTAGCTCTAACTCATGAGTTCCTACCACGCCCTTAGCAGAGCCAAAGTGCCATAGTCAATACCGGCTTCCTAGTGGTTCTGATGGTGCCGGGACCTGCTGACTTCCGAGCGCTCAGCTTCCCTGCCTCAGGGAGCACGCCTAGTCTGTTCCCCTTGAGCATCTCAGGAAACGTCACAGAAGGGGACATACTGTAGAAGCCTGTCCTGGCTGAGGTCAGACACACCATGTCCAGAACCCTCTTCATGCCTCCCTGAGAAACCAAAAACAGCGAATGGGGCTAATTTGTAGCTTTGATGAGGAAGCACATTCAGTCCAGGAAGCATGAACAGGTTGCTCTACTGTCCAAGCATCTAGAGAGAAATCTGGCCCAGCTAACTCACCTGTGCCGGACCATCCGCTGCACAAGGAGGCTTGCTGGGGACTGGTACACCCGAGGCACCCAGGCTTCCAGCGGGTGTCTCTTGATGTTGATGGCGACCACCTGGATGTTGAGGAGGTCAGCCAAGCGTAGAAAGTTCATTTTGTCTGAAATGAAAAACCACCCCAAAACATGTGGTCACTGTGACCCTAAGGTTCAAAAGGTCACTCCAAGTCAGCACAGACTCTTGGGTCTCCTCCAAGGAGACAAAAAGGGCTGGGACGTCTCATACTCCTCACGCTTATCTGATGGGTCAACTGGCGACATGATCTCAGCTAACATTTAGGTGTCTGCAAACCTATACCTGGGCTAGAACCATGTGGCATGACTTAAACTGTGCTGTGATTTAAAAACTTGGACCTTTATCAATTGCTTTGTATAAATTTCACACAAAGCTGTAAATCACAGGGACCTGCAGAGTTGCTCACTTAAGCTGTTAGTAAGTGTTTAGCGTGTTATTCTTCTATGATGAATCCCAGTGTCAACAGTGAATCAGCTACCTGTAGCTTCCTAATTGCATTTTCCAAAATTTGTAATTGAGTTCAGGGCATTTGACTAATCAATATTGAGGTAGTCAGTAATTTCTATTTACCTAAAGACTTCTGAAGAAATTAAAATGCTATGGCTCTGTCTAAATGTATTTGTTTTTCATGACACCCCAATTAAAATATATAAAAATTGTCTCATGTCATGCTTTAAAATGAATTTTGTTAAAAACTGTTGTTTTCAAGCTTTAAACCATGTTGTCATTAAGTATGCTAATTGACATGCTATATAGTGCATGCATCTGTAACAAAAGTACATTAACTTTAATAGAGAAAAACCTAGAACAGGCCCATCAGTCTCCATGTGAGGGACAGATGCTGGTCTTTGCCATCTCCACATTCTGCTCAGGGAGCTGGATTTGCAGGCCTCGCCCAAGCAGAGTCCCGCATTTCTCTCACATCTGCAACACCTATGCAGATTTTCCTCATCTCTGGGGTGACTGTGGTCCCTCTGAAGACCTCGGGCGTCTCACTGCTGGAGCAGTTAAAATGTTGCCTGGTCCACACATTCCCTGCTGTGGCTATTCCCACTCGAAGTGTTAATGTCTCCTGGCACTGCCAGGGCTTCCGTCAGGCCTCATTCTGAGGTTTCTCTGCACTCCCTGTCACTGACCAGCCTGCTCTGGTAACTCTTGCAAATGTGACTGTGACCAGAATCACGGCCTCACTCAGAGAAGCACCCCTGTAGATGGAAAGCTGTCTTCTGTATCCAGATCCTCACTGGCATTCTCCAGAGTTGAGTGGTAGCACCTAGGAAGTCCCCTTCTCCTTGCCCACATAATTCATGGAGTGCTACACCCAAACAGACGGGGTGCCCGGAGAACACAGAGGAGCTGGGTACGCTCCATGCTTCTCCTACACACTGAACAACGTTGTAAGAGCCCTATTTGCAGCCCAGAACATGAGAGAGGCTGCAAGACAAGGAAAGCTGTTCATCCCCCCAAAATGGAAAACACTTGTCAATAGTTACATTGACCATATAAACAAAGAAACATTGTTCACATGAGTCTGTCCCGGTAACCAGGTGTGTCCTCTCCAGATAAACAGGAGATACTCACATGCAAAGGCCTCAGCGTGCCTGACAAAGACCCTTACAAGCCCCTGTCCCTGGGTTTGGAACACCTCATCTTTTAATAGAGATCCAAGAATTCACTTTATTGAAGAAATTCCAAAGCAAGTTTGTAAAGGCCTAAAGCAACGGAGGGAGTAAACTATCAAAGGAGAATTCTCAGAAACAGAGGGGCCGAAGTTTGGAGACACCTGGATGGACACGGCCAGTCACATCATCCTGGTTCTTGGAGTGGGAGACCCACTGAGGCCTAAGTCCAGACCTTCTCCTCCAAGTACCCAATCAGTGCCCCTCAGAAGGGGTCCCTGGCCACTGCCGGCCCTGTCCTGTGGACTCCACCTGCCAGGATACAGGTAAGTTCTGAAAATTTAGAAACTTGTACAGCAATTGACAGAACCATTTATGACTGCTGACCCTAATAATGAAACATCGGGACTTGTATTTTATACCTCTTTTCTATTTCATTTCTCTGGGCATTCACTTTTGTTGTGTGTTACCAAAGTATGGGCCTGGGACAGACTGGGAATCATAAACCTCACTGCACAGGGCTTGAGAAGTGCTGTTGCCTGGTGAGGCACCAGTCACCCTCCCCCACCATCAGCAGAACCCTAACCTGCCACGCTGGATGGCACAGTGCATCCCTGCCAGTCCCTAACAGGGCCATGGAGCCTCCTGAACAGAGGGAGGGGACCACGTCATCAAGCTGAGTGACTAAGGTGACACGCTTGGTGCCCAGCACACGGCACCGGTCCAATCGTGCTGACTCAGGTGGGAAAGGTCTTCTTCGATCCTGGATCCAAAGTTCATGGAAGATTTTGGCAGTACACTAGATCAACTTCTCGTGTAGGATCCAGAGAATCACTGTCATTTTCTTCTTCACACACATGCATGGAGTTCAAATAAAACCTGTGCCCCTGCTGGGCTAGTTTGAGAGTCCTTGTCTCATTTAAATGTACAGTTACTTATAATCTCACCATATTATCAATGTTATTATTCCATTCTCATGTACTTCCATTCTAGATACTTCTTGAAGCTGGTGAGATGAGGGTATTCTGCAGTGTGGGGCCTATATTAGTCACCTCATTCTCTCACGTTGCTCTTGTCTTCATGGTCACTTTTAATGTCACCAAAATTCCCCACTAAGTCACTATCAGAATTTGGGGCAATTTAGCACAGTGACAAAAAGCACAGACCTTAGAGTCAGAGGGCCTGTGTTCTCATTCTGCAGCTGAGTGGACTCAAGCAAACTACTTACGCCTCTTTGATTCCCAGTTTCCATACTGACAAATGAGGATGACAAGAGTACCCCCTCCCCAGGCTGGGGGAGATCCCAGACACACAATGCATGGAAAACGATCATGACAAGGCCTGAGAGATGTCGAGCTTTCCAAAATAGTAAGCGTTATTGATACAGCTGTCAACTACTCACATATGAATATTTAAATTACTTTCAAATTCTAAAGGCAATTTAGATGTGAGTTTATACAGCTCTTTTCCATATTTTAGGTGAGCTCAGGCAGAACCCCAGAAGGGGAATGATCATGTTACAAGGAATGGGCTCTGGATGACCTCCTACATGCTGACCACACGCTTGGTGACAGCCCTGTCAGACCACAGTGAGGACCCAAATTCCACTGTACAGTTGTCAGCAGGGAAACTGATATACATTTTTATTTCATAATTTAACAAAATTAAGGAAAAGTACTGTTGTTCTACCTATCACTTTATAGGAGCCTCCCCACTGTTGAACACACAGGGAAGACCCCAGCTTCTTACCCACATAGCCCTTCTGTCCCTCGTCGGAGACCTTCAAAAGAAGTTCAAGGTGGGACTTGCTGATGTCTGGTGCCACGACCTTGGCCAGCTGCTTCCACTGGGCCTCCTTCACCACAAATTCTGTGCCCACCTTGACTTTCAGAAGATTGAAGGCCTCTGTCATTTTGTGATGTTTTAGACATGCCAGTTTGCGAATCTCATCCTTTACAGAACAGAATTGTGTTTTTTGAGAGAAAAATTCATGAAAGCCTCCTTTCTTTACCTTAAACATTTCAAGGTAATGGAAGTGCCAAAGAGAAGTCACTGAAGGGTCTGCTGATAACAAGGTACACAGCCCCCCAGGCTGCAGGCCTACACCGCTAACCCTGCCTGCATACAAAGACTCATCTTACCACGTGTGCATGACGGGGCTGGGAAGGATGATCTGTGTGGTGAGGTACAAAGCAGCAGGTCACAAGCAGGTCCCAAGTCTCTGCCCAGGAAAAGCGGGAATTTCAGAAAGGTAGGCATCAGTTATGCTGCTGAGAAGAGGGAGACCAGGAGAGCAAGATGATAGGTCCACCATGCAGTCAATCAGGAAAGAGAGAAATGCTGAGGGTGTGAAAACAGGCTAGCAGTAGTGCAGAAAGGAGAGCTCCCAGGCTGGGGGCTGCCGGGTGCTGCCAGGGGCTGCCACAGGGAGTCTTCCAGAAGGGGGGAGGCTGCACAGCCCTTGTCAGGTTATAATCGGCCACCTGATGCTCACTCCTACTGCCCCTCGTAAGGCCATTACCGAATATCATCATCACTTGGTTGATGACATGCCAGACTATCAATTCTTAAGAGGCCTGGGATGGGTCTTAATCATCTTTAACTCCTCAGAGTTTTGTCTGATGCTGAGCCATAAGGCATGTTTCAGATATGTGTGCTGACTGGTCCATGCTGCAGAGGATACCAAAACAAACACTTCCTCGGGGGTGGGGGGACATAGCACCCGTTTTGCCCATCACTGACAGGGAAAGGCACACCTGACTCTGGGGCAGCCTCTTTGTGCCCAAAGGGAGGGAGTCAGAGTACGGGCTCTCTGGGAGACCCAGCTTTTGCTCACAGTGCATAGGCTCCCTGGGACCTGGACAGGCCAGACCCCTTCAGAGGCCACTTTGGTCAGATCACAGACTCAGACCCACCACCTGCTTCTCCTTAGTGCAAACATTAAGTTCTCCTTGGCTTTCCACTTGCCTCCAGTAAAAACATCCCTAAGCAATGAAAATTTCAGAAAAGAACCAAAAGGATCAAAAGCCCAAAGCCTATGTATTCCCTCAAGAGAAATCATCCTTTAATGAAAGGCTTGTCTGTGCAATCAGTTTTATAATACGAGAAAACACCCAGCCTGAGATGTGTGCCTGTGTTGGCAGTGGAGGGCCAAGGTGAGATGGCTGACGTGCCCCGGCGGATCCTGGGCTGCATAGAAACATCCTTCACTCCAAGTACTCAGAAGCCTCTGCCCACCCAATGCCTCCAGGAATTCTCCAGACATAATCAAGCAGGCAGGTGCCAGGGCAGAAGCTGCTGGTTGCAAGAAGGTTCTGCTTCTTTTGGCAGGAGAAAAGGAGTTGGAAGCCTGAAGAACTCTCACAATCCCTGATCTTACACAAAATATTTCAAGGAGCCACATTAAGAGCTCCCTGACACATTAAAAGCAGGAGCAAAGCCAGGACCTGCCATTGCATACAGGGCTCTGACATTGTCAGACACATCAGAGACCGGGAAAGGAGCGCCTGCCTAGCAGCACAGAGCAAGACACCAAGAAGGTCTTCGGTCACCAAAGCAAAAAGAAAAAGGACACTTTCAAATATTTAGCCAATGCACCTGCCAGCCTCCCTGCCACTGTGGCCAGTCTCAGTGCTTGTCCCACCCCTGACATGCACTTTACCTTCAAGTGCTTCCTATAATTGTTGTAGACCACGGCCAGAAAGACGGACATGAAGATGTAGGTATGGATGATGGTGTAGGTTATGAAGTACAGAGAATACCACCAATTGAAGTCATAAGCAGGCATCCTAGAAGGAAAGGATTATATTTCATGGTTTTTCATACCATAGGTCCACAGTGCATAACAGGCTGAGCTTAGGTGATATCCCAAGTGGACAAACAAGGCACAGGAAAACCTCTCACTCTAACTCTCCTTCATATGGTGCAGTGGGGCTCCAAAGCCATCTCCATCCCTTAGCTAAACAGCTTGCTCCAATGCTGACTTCTGTAATTCTTAGAAGCTCATAGAGGTACCAACTTTCAACACTGGCCAGACCTTGGAGATCCCCCATCCCACTCTCTCCCTTCACCATGAGAAAATTAAGGCCCAGTAAGGAGAGTGACTTGCCCAGAATTATAGAGAAAATCTGAAGTGTGGCTTGGCTTTACACTCAAGGCTCTGCAGGGACACCAGACTGCCTTGCTGGGGACTAGATAACTTTCTATCCCATTGGGACAGTGAGAATGAAATGTCTCCATTAATAATCATGCCAAGACAAGAGTCATAAGTCGGGACGCCTGCTCATTTTGTCTGTGATGGAGACCAAATTTCCTACAGGACGGGATGTTGGGGTTCTGGCACATGCCAGCCCAGGTCTGAGAATTTGCAGAGGCCAGGACTTCACCTCACTGTGTCTGGCCACCGCCAGGCCCAGGGGTGAGTGACAAGCAGAACAAGTCAATGTGCTGACCCTCCCCGAGATTGCGGGATTGCATGAGACAGAGCTGCATTTGCAGTGTAGAGCTCTGTCCACACTGCGTACCTGAAGAGCTATGTACCCAGAGTGGTGCCCTTGAATAATCCTTCCTCCACGAACAAGGTAAACCCGTAATGAGAAGGTCATTAGGTGTGTGGAGAATTGGCATTTTGGCAGGAGGGCAATGCCTATGAATCCATGCATTTCTTTCCTGTTTCTTTTTAAGCCAAAAACCACATCAATGCTCAGGTGAACAAGACATAATCCCTTTATAAAGACTTTTTTAAAATCCCAGAATAGAAAGCAAGCTCAAGTAGTTAACAATTGTATCTCAAGTGATGTGTCTTGTTGCTTTTAGTTAAAAAAAAAAACATCTAAATTTGCTATAGTTAATTTTAAAAATTTGTATTCTTCAAAAAATGCAATGAATATGAATAAACAGAAAATCATGATTTTTCCCTTCTCAATCTTAAGTATCAGGTGCTTTTAACAAAGTGAACTGTTATGGTAACAGATGTGCAAGCACGTGTATTGGGTAGGCACATACATGACATCGGGGCTGTTGGCAGTAGTGACCAGCACGTAGAGCTCGAACACTATTTCCAGGATGTTCGTGAAGTAGGGCGCCCCTTCCACTGTTCTAAGTCCTCTAGAGGGAACCCAAAGCACAAAGTGAAAACCTGCACACATCAATGAAGTTGTGGTTTCTGATACACGTCTCCCCTTTCGAGAGCACTCCTGGAGTGTCTGAAGGAGGAAGGTAGAGTCAGGTGACGGATTCTGCCTCCTACAGGCTACACCCAAACACGCGAGAATTCCCTGGTGGAAACTCCCAGAGCAGCGAGCTCACCCGCCCCCGAGGACCTTCCGGCCCACCCGCCCCCGAGGACCTTCCGGCCCACCTACCTCTGAGGACCTTCCGGCCCACCCGCCCCCGAGGACCT
>PVJL010015179.1:0-25290 GCA_004026885.1 Lyroderma lyra | reverse complement strand
CAGGGGGGAAGTGCATCAGGGCAGAGGGGAGGTGCACTAGGGCAGCCATCTCAGGTCCTTGGTGCCTGAGGGACCAAACAGGCCAACTCTGTGCCTCCCAGCCTTAGAGATTTTTCATCTCTCTGGCCTCCTTTGCTTCCTCACCCCCGCCTTGCCTCACTGCCCCATCCGCTGTCCAACCCTTAGCATGGGCAGTTTGCTAGCAGGTGCCCAACGAAAGGCCTCCATGACCTCCCTCCCCGCCTCCCTGCTCAGATGACAACGAGTGTCTGAGGGACCCCTGTGCGGGAAGAGGGCGCTGTGTCAACCATGTGGGCTCCTACTCCTGCCTCTGCTACCCTGGCTATACACTGGCCACCTCAGGGACCACACAGGAATGTCAAGGTAAGCCCTTGTCCCCAGAATGGGCACGGGACCCCACAGATAGTGTTGGGGTGAGAGGATCCAGGCATTCACAGCACCCAGCCACATGCTGCAGAGTGCGGGGAGGTAAGGGACCATGGGACCTGGGAGGACGCTGACCTACCCTGTGATGGGAAGGAGAAGTATGAATCCAAAAAGCAGCAACATTCACAAAGGTTCCAAGGAATTGTGACTGCAGCCAAGAGTGTGAAGGTCCAGGGACATGGCTAGAGAGGAAGACGAAAAGCCAGGTTTCCAAATTCTGGGTGACAAGGAGCTGCTTTTGTTTTGGATAAGAGGGCAACCCGTGAGAACACCACCTGGGACTCCCGGCAGACTAGGGAGCCACCCTGCCTTTGCACAAGGAGCGTGGGTCCTCGGCAGCTTGGAGACGCCTGCAAGGCTTTGAACTTCCCTGGGAAGCTCTGTGTGGGGCAACTGCATAAGATGCCTCCGACACAAACCCTTCATACTCGTGTGCAGAATTTCCACTGTGATACACGTATGTTTACAAAACAGTTCACAAATAATATGAGGCAGCTCTTTCCAAGCAGGGCCTTAGGATTCATAATCCAGTTGGATCCTTTGTCTGGAGAAAGGCATTGCTGTTCTCGGGACTCACTGGTTCCAAGAAGGGCATCCCAGTGGCCACTCACAGGCCTCTCCCAGAGGCCAGGGAAGCTGTGTATCCTCCCATTGCCAGGGTCCCCTCACATTCTAATTCCCTAAGGATCTCATCTGCAGAGACCAAAGCCACCCAGGTCCCTTCACCTGATTGTAGGGAGGAAGGGAAGTAGAGGAGACAAACCCACCCAGCTTTACTAAAAAGTGGGAGATTTGTGTGCATTATTTACTCAGCACTCAAACATTGAGCACCTATGTGCCAGGCACTATGTAAGGTGTAGGGGTAGTGTGATGAGTAAGGCATGATGATCGTGACCCTGTGGGGTGAGGAAGCCCCTGGTTCTGTGTGGAAGAATATGGAAAGATTTCCCCAAGCGGGTGTTTGGACTGGAATGGAAAAATAGTAGCTACCATTTAATAAGCACTTACTATATGCCAGCAGCTGTCCTAAGCACTTCATTATATGAAGCTCACCACCGCAAACCCATGTTGTAGACATCCTTATCCCCATTTTATAGCTGAGCAAACTGAAGCCCAGATTGGTGAACTGAAACAGAGGTATGACAGAGCTGGAAACAGAATCAGTCATTTGGCCCCAAAGCATGGTTTGCTTCCAACCACACACTCCCTTACACGCAGGGTGAAGGACTGGAGGGGGCAGAAGGTATTCTAGGGGAAGGGCACCATCTCTGCAGAGAGCAGAGTAGGGAACAGGCCTGGCCTGCTCTGGGAATAATGATAAAGCCCGTGGGACTGGAGTGTGGGTATGCGGAGGAAGTGGCAGGGGCTGAGGCCAGTTGTGAAGTGTCTTGAGTGCTGGGCTGAAGGGCTTGGACGCTGTCCCTCAGGCAGTGGCAGCCAGCAGAGGCCGGTGATGCGGTCAGGCAGCTGCACTCCAGGCTGGCTGCAGTCAGCGAGGGAAGGGGCTGTGGGCAAGGGGCTTCTCTGGGCTTCGCGGCCTTGGCAGGTGTTGTGGGCCAGAAGCACTGCTCTCTGGAGGCCCAGCCCGAGGGGCTGGCCCTGGACCAGCTGTGGCTGCTCAGGTGGCCCAGACAAGGGGTTCTACTGCGTGCCAGCCTGGGTATCTGTGATGTCTCTGCCAGACCCCACAGAGAGGGGAGCGGGGAGGGAGCTCAAGGTCAGCTGTTGGTGCTTCTCCCAGTGGGGTCTGGCTGCTGCTCCATGAGGCCTTATCCAGGATAACATCCACTTTCTCAATTCTGCCAGTCTCATAAAACAATCTCATTATTTTAATTATGTACTTTAGTTTTTATTTATGAATTATTTCATTAATATATCTAATTTGTTAATGGTAATCATTACAATTTTAAAATTCAAATAATATACTTGATTGATATAAATTATTTGAATGTTAATTACTTACAATAACAGTTACACTGCACTAGTTAAGTATGAGCATCTCTTTATAGGTTAGCTGTTGGGTTTCCTTACCTGGAAATTGCTTGTTCCTGTCTTTTGCTCCCTCACCTTTAAGAAGGCCCTTGAGAACTCTAGGAGCAGACCAATACAGGGGATGTATTGGGGTCAGCAGGGGACCTGTGCTGTCCTCCTCACATCATACCCTATGGACTGCCACCTAACTTCAAGAACAGCCCTTGCATCGGGGGGGTGAGGAGAGAGCTATGAGGGTCTCCATGGGCCCCAAAAGTAGCCTCCCTGGGAGGAGGGAACTCAGGGGTTTGTAGGGGCCTAAGCTCGGTCAGTGTCGACTGGGCCTAGGAGACACTGACAATCATGGTTAGAGCAAAGATGCCTTCCTCGCCTGAGCCTCAGCATGGGTGTCCTTGACCTTGGCCTCTGAAGGGATGCCCCCAGGACCCCCTGCAGGGCTGGCCTCAACTCAGGCCTTTTCCGTGTGTTCACAGACATAGACGAGTGTGAGCAGCCAGAGGCATGCCACCAGGGGCAGTGCACCAATACAGAGGGCTCGTATCACTGCAGATGTGACCAGGGCTACATCATGGTCAGGAAGGGACGCTGCCAAGGTAAGGAACTGGGTACTGCTCCTGGTCCCTCCCCACACACTGGTTGCCTCCAGGTCCCTTTTCAGCTTGTCCCTGACCAGGCCCCTGGATGCTGAGCCTACTCTTATGGACAGGGATTTGTCTGGGAATTCTTGAGCCCTTCCATCCCTCAGTGATATATTGGCATCCTTTCTGACTTCTAAAGCAGGGAGCAAGCAACTCTATGTACATGAGACCCCAGGAACATCTCTCTGTACACCTGTGCCCCTCACTTTGAGTCGTGGCACCTTTCTTGGGTAGAGAGGAGGAATAGGCCTATCGGGGAGGTGCCTGGGGCCTTAGTCTTGGCCTTATTGCTAAAGCTTTTAGGCTGTGAGCTCCTTGGGACAGGCCCGTATCCTGAGATAGCCCATAATAATTGTGTGTGCATTGGCCAGCCCAACAAATGCTAGTTGAATGAATGAATGAATGAGTGACCCTCGATCCTGTCTCACTTTCCCAAGGCAATAGGTATCTGTGACATTGCCAACTGGTGTCCTCACAGACTGGCTTGAACCTGCCACTATTGTGCCACCTCCTGGCAACTCTGCCACCACCACCTCCCTGCCAAGCTGGGGTGTCAAATGCTTGCAAGAGGCCTGGGTTACATGCTCCCAAGACTGCCTGAGACATAAATAAATGAGGGTAAATCAAGGCTCTCCCCAGCCTCCTCCCAGCCTCCAGCCTTTTCCTGGCCGGTCCTTACCTGGATTCAGAGGATCCTGGAGGTGAGGGATGAGCTTTTATGTACCTTGTGAAGGACAAACCCCCATCCCAATGCCACTACCACAGAAACAAAGTCAAGAGTCCTAGAAGGTCCTAGCAAAAGGGAGAGGTGGCTGGGGCTCTTGGACAGACAACACTGTGTCTGCATGCACCCCACCCCACATGTCAGCTTCCCTTCTCAATACTTTCCTCTTGGTGTTCCCCCTTTAAAACTCAGGCCTAAGCATGATCAAAGCCAGAACCCCTTGTCCTCATGAGCACGATGGAGATAGACAGCCTGGTGTTTTCCGGGAGAATGGAGAGTGAAGGGAATTAGCATTTGATGGCGCCTACGATGTGCCAGGTACTGTGCTAGGTAACCTGATAGATTACCTCATTTAAGCATCACATTATGAATTTGACCTTAGACTTTATTAAAAAGAAAAGCAACATGAAATAAAATGAATCAAGAAAATACCAGGATATTAACAAGATCGGATTCATCCCAACCAGTCCACGTTAAGGGCCCGGGCTCCGGCAGAGACAGGCCTGGGTTAGCTCTTGTCTGCGCGCCTGCAATTGGAAACCACAGTGCCCATCTCAGAGGCGCGTATGAGGACGAATCAGCTATTGCAATAGCACACACAACACGCACATGCAGACTCTCAGTGAACGGGGGGCGGTGTCACCACTGAGGGGCCCGCTCTTTCTCATATCTAGACTCCCCCCGTGCCCCAGACGGTGCCCTTCCCTCCCCGCCCTCCCGGAGGAAACGCTCCAGACACACACCTCGGCTGGGAGGTCGGGTGGAGTTCCTGGCCCGGGGTAGACACTCTGAGCCTGTTGAAAGAAAGACTGATGGGGCCCGCACGCTTCTCCAGGTTTCCATCGGTAACCACAGACCCGGCCCATCACCCCTGGAGCCCCGTCAATTCCCTCTCCCTCTCTTTTCTTTCTCCAACTAAGAAACCGCTCTCTGCACTTAAACTCAAAATCTCATGTGAAAGGCCTGAGTGGGCTGGACCGCAGCCCATCCACAGTCTCGATGGCATTTCCGTCGTACCAGGACTCCAGTTTCCCATAGAAAGGGGTAAGATTTCCCTGCAGACTGCCAGGGCTTTGCTGTCCCTCACCCACATCCTAGGTTACTGGAGCTTCTGGCCCGGGACTGAGCACCCTCCCTCCCCTCTCACAAAGAACAGAGGTGGGTGCCCCATGAGTGTGGCTGGTTGCTCCCATTTAGAAAAGGCCTTCCCCAGCTCAGGTGGAGACTAAGAGCTGCTTTGATCTTCTGCCCTCCTTCCCCCACTTGCTGACAGACCTCTGATGTGTGATAATTGCTGGCTGGGAGTCTGGACTGAGGAAGGAAGCCAGCAGCAATGTGCCAGGAGGGGCCAGGCTATGCTGCATTAACAAACAGCCCCAGTGTTACTGACTCAGAATACAGCCAACTTTATATCTGACCTATGACACATGTCCATCACGGGTCAACTGGACATCCTGCCCCATGATTCCCCACTCTAGAACCAAGCTAAAGGAATCGCCAGCATCTTGAATTTGGTCAGTCTCCAGGGAAGAAAGAAAGAGCACTCTGCAGGGTTACACACAATTGAATGCTTTGGTCCATAAATCAACACACGTCATATCCACTCATAGCTCATTGGCCAGCACTAGTGCCCTGGCCGCACCCAACCACAAGGGACCAGGGGGCCCAGCCCCGTGGCCCGGAAAGCAGAGAGCTGGAATATTTTGTGAACAGCATTAGGACCACAGGCCTCCCAACGCCCAGCATGAAACATTTCATGCATCGCCTCCACAGACGTGCCCAGAACATTCGGGGCAGGGCAGACCTCCGGGCTCTTGCTCCTGGTGAATCTGATCTCCTTCTTACACTGACTGATCCCTGTGGGAGAGGCCCCCAAACTTCATTTGTTCTCAGTGTGATCTTAGAGGAGGATCCTTGCCTCCTCCGTGTTTTCCTTCTCTTCATCCCTGAGGTCTAGCCTCCCCGAAGCAAGATTGGTTATCGTTCCCAATGGCTTTACTCAGCCTTTTCCCAGTACCTCAGCCAAGGTCAACAGGCTGTGGCACCGGCTGCTGTCTTCTGGGAGACCAAAGTCAGCAGTCCTATTTCTTTCATTCCCCCCATCTCTGTCTCATTCTCTCCATCCGTCTTTACAGAGCTCTTAGAATAGTTTAACTTGGTGTCACCACAACCCAACCAGGGGCTCTTGGCTGCCCTCTTTCCAGAGATGAGCCTTATCTCAGTGTCCCCAAGATTACCCAGGAGTTCTGGGTACCTCCTTGCAAATACCCACCTGACTATCCATCTGCTCTGTGAATGTCTTCTTCTTCTGGACCCTCAGGGTGAAGTTTGGATCTTGAGAGGGCCCCGATTCCCTGGGACAGAGGACTTTGATGTGTCCTATCTCCTGCAGGCCAGACAACCTCAGGGAGACTCATTTTTCACCCTCTACTGCAGGCCCATGCCCTGTTCTATAATGACAGCTGCTGGCTTTAGTCCCTTTGCAAAAAAGCCTGCGTTCTGACCCTTGGCCCTGCTCCCGCGTTTCCTCCACGGGGTTGATCAGTCTTCCCCTTGGGCAGTAGGGCCTCTGAATCTCCGTAAGTGGGTTGACTTCCTCCAGGAGAATGACAGCTACCAATTTAGGAAGAGTAAACCCTTCGGTTTCCTCAGGAGTTCGGTCAGTCTGTGTGCCGTGAAGAGTGACTGGGAGCCTCCACACTGGGCCGGAGGAGCAGTGCGTCCTCTGCAGCCCGGACCCAAAGCTTAGTCCCTGTGGCATGACTTCCCTAACACAGCCAGGTCCCCCGGGTGCCTGGGATGTGGGCTCCCCGAGGTGCCAGGTCACACAGGGAAGGACCCTGCCTGCAATTCATGGGGACCATATCTCCATCCTCCTCCCTCTTGACGCTCTCCCAGGACTGCTGCCCCTCTCCCTCCGGGGTCCCCTCTGCCCCTGCTCATCTGGCTGGTTAACTTTCCTGAGCCTCAGCAGAGTGGGGTTTGGGGTGGAAGAGCCTTCTCTCCAGCAGAGAAGCCTTGCCGTTCTCCATCCTCAGGTCTGCCGCAGCCTCGGGGCTGGTCTTGGCCACATCCAGAAGTGGAGGTCATCCTCAGCCCTCATATTCTGCTGCAAAGAAACCCATTTTGCCTTCATTGCCCAGCTGCTGGTCTGTTCTGGGGCCTGCTGTGCCGAGTACATACAGTCCCAGTTATTGTCACCACTTGCAAAGGGGCAGGAGTTCGTTCCCCGAGGGAGGTCGATGGCCGCTCACTGAGTCGAGCTCCCTCACCCTCCCAGGGGTAACCGCATCCTCTCACACCCACCCGGGGTGTCTCCCTTTCTAAAGTCCTTCCATGTCTCTTCCATCTTTGTCCAGGACGTGAGTGGGTGGAGGTGGAACTGGGGACACAGGACAACACTCACTTTTTCCTAGTTCCCATCTGTATAGCAACTGAAACCCCCCCTTCTCCCCAACCAAGGGCAGGGTCAAGGCTTTGCTTCTTCACAGACCCACCCATGTGCTGTGGGTTCCCAGGGGTGACCGAGGGAGGGATGTTGTTTTGCAGATATTGACGAATGCCGTCACCCTGGCACCTGCCCTGATGGGAAATGCGTCAACTCCCCCGGCTCCTACACTTGTCTGGCCTGTGAGGAGGGCTACAGGGGCCAGAACGGGAGCTGTGTAGGTGAGGACTGCTTGCCACGGCCCCGAGAGGGCTGCTTGGCCTTGGGACCCCTGGTTGAGCCCACACACAGGGAGAGAAGGCGGTGGGCAGAGGGAAGAGTCTTGGAGGCTATTGTCCTCCATGATCCTGCTGGGCTCCCCATGACCTTGGGCATGAGATGGGCGTGCTTCGTTACTGGCGCCCGGCCCTCTGAGTCAGCTAGCGTGGGCCCCCCTTTGGCTCCTTGGCCATGTCTATCAGGCTACAGCTCAAGGCCCCAGAAGCTTCTGTGGCTGGGTAGAGCGAAGTGTCAAGCATCTTAGGAAGAGGCTGACTCTGGTGTGGTGAGCTAGCTGCCAGGCCCTGGTTTCCAAGGAGGAGGGTGGGGTGCTCTGCTCTTCTGCGTCTCAGCAGCAGTGTCTTAAAGAGCAACACCAAAATGAACAGTGCATGTCCTTCTCCCTCCGGAGGGGGCTGCGTGGCAGCTGTGGGAGGAATGTCCTTTCCCCTCAGCCCCCGCAGGAAGAAGGGCCCGGGCTTCAGAATGCCTGGAGGGACTGCGCTGTGAATAGATGCTTTGAGGCCCTGGAGAGGGCAGACATTTCCCAGGCCCCTGACACGGCCACTCAGCCACCCAGGCGTATTGCCCACTCACCTGCGGAAGCTGGTTGTTAGGCTAGGAACATGAGACCATAGCAGTTTGGTGGGCAGGGGGGATGCCAGAGAGGTGCAGACCCACTGTCAGGTGAGTCACGGGTCTTGGACACTTTCTTCCAAGTGTCCTCAGGGGGGTCAACCAGTCCCAGGGCTGGGAGACCTGGCCACTTCTCTAGGATGTATGCATTACGCTCTGTTACTGAGGTGAGCTCAGGGGAGAAGGGCACCCTGCCCCTATAGGTGGGTGGGGTCCAGAGCAAGACTGATATGGCCTTCCCAGGGTGGCCTACAGCTCCTCTGAATAGGGGTTCCTTGGCCTCACAATTGAGATGCTCTGAGCCCAATGAGAGGGGCTGCGTGAAGGGGAGGAGGCCAGCCCGCCATCTTGGACTTCTTTCCCACAGATGTGAACGAATGTCTGACCCCTGGAGTCTGTGCCCACGGACGGTGCCTCAACCTGGAGGGCTCCTTTAGATGCTCTTGTGAACAGGGCTACGAGGTCACCCCAGATGAGAAGGGCTGCCAAGGTACAAAGATGCCAGAGCGCCCTCTGCTCCTGCAGCTCCTTCCCTTGGCACATGCAGCCCCGAAATCAACCCTGGCCCCACATCCCTAACCATGCTGACCCCACAAATCGCTGCCAAGACCTGTCCTTTCCCCTATCCCTGCCCACCTGTCAGTCCCTGACAGGTCTGTCCCACAGAGTCCCACACAGAACTCAATGGCCCATTTCAGATGTCAACGAGTGTTCCAGCCGGGCCTCGTGCCCCACCGGCCTCTGCCTCAACACGGAGGGCTCCTTTGCCTGCTCAGCCTGCGAGAGTGGGTACTGGGTGAATGAAGACGGCACTGCCTGTGAAGGTAACCCTGGGGAGGGGGGTGGCAGACAGGGACCAAGAATACAGGCCCTCTTACCTTCCAAAGAACACTCCATTTGTCCCCTTGCTTTGGACTGATGCTGAGGGTCTCCAGGCTAGGCTAGAGGACCCTATACATGAACTTGGCCCCAAAGAGAGCTTCTATGGTCATAATCCCCCAGTTTAGAGGTGAAGACTGGAAGAAAAAGGAGTCACAGAGGCAAGAGGGAAGCTGACAGTAGAGTTGCTCCAGGAACTTTCTGAGGAGAGGGTGCTGGGGTTGGCCTAGAGAAGGTCCACAGCCAGGGCCTGCCTTTCCCCAGGGGCTTGGACAGAGTCCTGTAAGGCCAGAGGCGTGGGGGAGGCACGTGCCTCGCCAGGTGGAGGGAGCCCTCCCAGGCCCCAGGGTCACCGACTGCTTCTATCCCAGACCTAGATGAGTGCGCCTTTCCCGGAGTCTGCCCCTCAGGGGTCTGCACCAACACTGCGGGCTCCTTCTCCTGCAGGGACTGCGAACCGGGCTACCGGCCCAGCCCCGAGGGCCGCACCTGCGCAGGTGAGAGCCCCTGCAGGGAGGAGAGCACAGATGGGATGCGGGACCCTAACCCTTCCCCCTTAGAGAAGGGTGGGGCCAGGGCACCGCAGGGGCTGTTTCCAGAACAGGGGACTCGATGTCTACCTCGGCTGGTGGCCTAGCTGGGGACACTTACTCCAAGTCCCGCAACAGGACTTGGAAAGGACTGCAGATCTGGGTCTAGGGAACCAGTGAGCCCTTAGACCACAAGCGTCAGTGGGCATCAGTGTCGCTGGACCTAGTCCCAGATCTGAGAAATTAACCTCTGGTGGGCGGGGGTGGAGGGGTGAGGGAGTCGGGGTGGGTGGGGGGCAGGGTTTAGGATCTGTTTTCTAACAAGTTCCCCAAGGGTTCCTCGTAAGGATGGGTGCTGGGACTGCAGGTGGAGAAACACCAGCCTGTACCAGGCCATCTGTAGGCCACCTTGAAGAATCTAGTTTCTGTTACCTTCTCAGGTTCTCTGTATCTGTGTCCTTGATTTATTTCTCATCTGTTTTCCT
Source organism: Lyroderma lyra (assembly GCA_004026885.1). Lineage (NCBI taxonomy): Eukaryota > Metazoa > Chordata > Mammalia > Chiroptera > Megadermatidae > Lyroderma > Lyroderma lyra. The sequence continues at coordinate 15,253 of PVJL010015179.1, read as the reverse complement.
ATTGCTTCTCAGTAAAATCTAAGCCATAAGGGCTATGGGGCCACCAGGTCAGGGGTGCTGGGAGCAGCGGAGTGTCCCCGGAAGCTCAGCCAGAGGCAGGGGGAGCCTGCTGCACTGGGGCGAACGTAGAGGGAGCTGCAGCCACCCTGCTCCCCAAAGGCTCCCTCACCGGCTTCTCTGGGTGATGCTGCTTTATCCAGGGGTGATGCTCCCTGGAGGCCAGGCTCCTGGGGCAGGGGGCAGGCCCTCTAGAGACCTCCCCCTGGGTTCCTGCCTGCGGGAGGTGCTGCCTTTAGCTTCCGTCCTCCTGTGTGACCTGCAGATGTGGATGAGTGTGAAGACCTCCAGAGCAGCTGCCTGGGAGGCGAGTGCAAAAACACAGCTGGCTCCTACCAGTGCCTCTGTCCCCGGGGCTTCCAGCTGGCCAATGGCACCCTGTGCGAGGGTGAGTGGCTCAGGTCTCCCCACCGGGCGGAGAGTGTGGGTGGGGAGGCGGGGTGGGAACATCCCCAGGAGACACCACTGCCTGTCTCCTCCCTGCAGATGTGGACGAGTGTGTTGGGGAGGAGAACTGCGCACCCCACGGCGAGTGCCTCAACAGCCAGGGCTCCTTCTTCTGTCTCTGCGCACCAGGCTTTGCCAGCGCAGAGGGCGGCACCAGCTGCCAGGGTGAGAAGCCAGCTTGGCTATGTCCCCTTGCTAGCAGCAGGGGGCGCTACAGGCTATGTCTAGAGTACCGAGACCAAGTTCCCCTGGGCCCACGGCGGGAACCAGGCCTGAGGAAGGGGCCCTTTCACCAGGGCCTCTCCGCGACGCCTACAGCAGGCACACGCACTCCGAACTCTTTTGAGTGTCACCCTTCTTTCCTCTACAGAGCCTCCCGCAGCCTGGCCTCAGGCTTCCAGCCCTTTCCCACCCTGAGCCACTCCCTGGCCCTCCTAGAGGCTGCTTAGGACCCAGAAGAAGCTGCCCAGGGCCCTAGGGACCCATGGCTGGGTCTGCTGACACATGTCTCTGTTCTAGATGTGGACGAGTGTGTAGTCACAGACCGGTGTTTGGGAGGGCGCTGTGTCAACACTGAGGGCTCCTTCAACTGCCTTTGTGAAACTGGCTTCCAGCCCTCCCCAGAGAGCGGGGAGTGCGTGGGTAAGGGTGCCAAGGGGGAACAGACAGGCTCTCCCCACGTCTGCCCCCTCCATCCCTGCCTGGTCCTCGGCTCCCTGGGACCAGGGACTGCAGCTACTGAGCCTCTGCTGACTAAGGGACTATGCGAGGATGACAAAATGAAGACAATCATAATGCTTGTGCTGCAGAGCACACAAACTAGTTTTTGCAGCCAAACTGATCCGATAGACATTTATTAAACACCTGCTAGGCTCAACGCCTTTTGCTAGGATGAATAGACAGTTATGGGCAATCTTGAAATTGAGCTAGGGAGACAGTTATGAAGACAACTTTCTCTAATACGCTTTGGTGAAGGTTTTATTTCTATAAGGAGAAGTATAAAGTGCTTTGGTGTAGGGACGAGAGGGTGGAGGAAAGGAATGTCACAGAAGGCAAAGAGCTCATCGCTTTCCTAAATAGCATAGGATTCTCTTTTAGACTTTCATCCCTGCTGGGTCGGTGCAAATGACCTTGAACTTGATATTTCGGGGTTCAGATCACAATGATGCAGAACAGGTCAAAGACCCCACAGGTTGTGGGGTGTGACCTTGTAATACCAGAGAGTTGGGGTCAGAGCAGTGACCTGGCCATTTCTGTCCCTTCTCATGGCTCTGGGGACAGATATTGACGAGTGTGAGGACTACGGAGACCCAGTGTGCGGGACCTGGAAGTGTGAGAACAGCCCTGGCTCCTACCGCTGTGTTCTGGGCTGCGAGCCTGGCTTCCACATGGCCCCGAATGGAGACTGCATTGGTGAGTAGAGCGTCAGAGGCGGGAGGGCTGCGGTCACCTACTTTATGTGTATCCAGCTAGAAATTATTTCTCCTGAGGACTCTAGTGTTGCAGCTGTGTGAAGTTTGTATACTTTGCATACAGCAGGGCTTATACAAAAATTGAAGAGAAATGTTAAAGGTTTTCTTGTTCTGTGTTTAATAGTTACTTTTCACAGATCTTAGTGTTAATAGGCCAAATAAGTAAGTATTCCCAGCAAATAAAGAAAGCCCGAGAGAACACACCCTGCACTACGGTTTCCACTGTCCCACAGACATAGACGAGTGTGCCAACGACACTGTGTGTGGGAGCCACGGCTTCTGCGACAACACTGAGGGCTCCTTCCGCTGCCTCTGTGACCAGGGCTTCGAGACCTCATCCTCCGGCTGGGACTGCGTTGGTGAGAGGCCTGCAGGCTAGCCGGGCTCTGAGCCAGGGAAGGGAGGCCCTTGGGCCCTCTGTCCCATCTCCATGGATCTTGGCTGTCCTGGGTAGAAGCCCTAGGACCCTCCTCCTGAAATGTTCATGGTCACATGGCTCCATATGGGTCCTCATAGAGCGGGCAAGGAAGGGAGGTTTCAGCTCCACCCTACAGCGGGCACCTTGGCTGGGTTGGTAGGGGAAGTATGGCCACGTTCTACCAGCAGGAGAAGCAAACACACTCAATGGAGGCTCCACCCGTCTCCAGAGACTTCAGGGTCTCCAGAGGCACGTTTGGAGAATGGCAGAGGGAGGATTCCTTCTTTGTCCATTCACTGACCCTTCTCAGTCACCCGTCTCCTCTCCCCGTTCCCATGCCTTCTGTTCATGTGTTTGTCCTTCCTGCTAACTCGTACCCACATCTGCTAGTCTCCTAAGACCCAGCCTCTTTCTTTTGAGAGGAGGCAGGGGCCTGGGCTGCCTCTTCTCTGCCCATGAGCCTGTCCTTATGCCTGGCAGACGTGAACGAGTGTGAGCTCATGCTGGCGGTGTGTGGGGCAGCACTCTGTGAAAACGTGGAGGGCTCCTTCCTGTGCCTCTGTGCCAGCGACCTGGAGGAGTATGATGCTCAGGAGGGGCACTGCCGCCCGCGGGTGGCTGGAGGTGAGCATGTCCCAGTCATTATGCACGACCACTCTGTGGCTTACTCTTCTGCTATTCCAGCTCCTGAGATGGAGCCTGGGCCAGGGCTGGGGCAACGTGGACAAGGGCACAGCTTGGGAATGGAGTGCTGTGGGGCCAGGAGGCTGAGTGCAGCAGGTACCAAGATGAGAGGGGGTTGTGTCCAGGCCAGGAAACATCCAGGAGGCTCAGGAAGCTGTGAGGCCAACTTAGGGCATCAGTGCCAGGGATCTCAGATTGAACCTTGGAGGGACCCTCAATTCAACCCCAGGAAGCACTCCAGGTGAGGAAGGCCTGGAAGCTAAGTTAAGCTAGACCCTCCCCTTCCCTCTCGGCCCTGGAGCTGCTGGGCTTAGCCTGTCACTCCAGACCAAATGAGGACTCAGCTGGCCTTCTTGGACTTGGGGGAAAGAAAGCAGGACCTAAAACGAGGAAGGGCGGGGGCTAGTGTACAGTATAAAGCAGAGGAATGGGCAGAGGGTGGCCCATATAGCATGCCAGGGACTGGGCGCACCCCACTGTGGTAGAGGCAGGGTGGTATACTAGAAAGAGCAGGGGCTTTGACACCTGAGGAACTAGGGTCAACTCCCTTCTATGCCACTTAATAGCTGGTGGCTGTGGCAAGTCACCAACTTCTCTAAGCCTCAACTGCCTCCTCTGTGAAAGGGAGCTGATGAGAATAATGCCCACCTCACAGGGCTGTAGACAGCATCAAGTGAGAGAATATAGGTAAAGGCATTTTACACACTGTAAAGTGGTGTATAAATGTTAAATTTGTAAAGACTAGGGTGTCCCAGAGGGACATGAAAAGACAATAATAAGGGACATCTATTGCACATAGGTCAGAGTATCCCTGAGGCCCTGCCGGGGGACCACCTCTCAGACCCCATCCGCATGGAATGCTACACTGGGCACGAGGGCCAGCCGCCCTGCTCCATCCTCCTGGGCCGGAATACCACAAAGGCTGAGTGCTGCTGCACCCAGGGTGCCAGCTGGGGGGAGGCCTGTGACCTCTGCCCCGCCAAGGACTCAGGTAAGGGCCCTCAAGTGTCCCGGATCCTCTCAGAGAAAGGGGGCAGAACCCTGCAATCTCTGAGCTTGAATGCCTCCCTACAGTCGAATTCAGCGAGATCTGCCCTAGTGGAAAAGGCTACATCCCTGTGGAAGGAGCCTGGGTGTTTGGACAGACCACGTACACAGGTAAACCGGTCTACAGACCCTGATCCCCAGACCCCACTCACCTGAGCTGGCTCAGCCTGGTCCTCCAGGAGGTCCCCAGGGAAGCTCTGCATGCAGCCCCAGCCTCATAAGACACTTTAATCATTTCTGTCCCAGGGCTGATGACCTGCAGAGTTTTAGCTGGAAGTTCTGACCAGAGCTCCTCCAGGAGCGTCCATACAACCCCACCTCGGTTTTTCCGCTCCCCGAGGCTGAACCCCCCAGGAACATACTGTGATGCATTGGCTAACGCAGGCACAGGGACAGAGTGGGGAGTGCTGCTGTACAGAGGCCAGAGGTGGCTGCTAATTGCCCTGACCCCATGTGCAAAGCCAGAAACTTTGAGGAACCCATACTCACAAGTGAGTAGTTAGGTATGAGCCCTTCAGCACCCTAATCCTGAAGGTGGAGAAGGAAATAATAGAAAATGAAGTAGCTTCCCTCAAGTGCTTGCTATGTACTTTAAGCATCTTATATGTATTATATTAACCTTTTAACCCTTGTTAGCAACTATAAGAGGATAAGTAGTCATATCTACATTTTTTTAGGTAGAAACTGAGGCAAGCAGAACTTAAGCAAGTTGCCCAAAGTCACCCAACGAGCAAGTGGCAGGGCCAGGATTCAGACCCAGCAAGCCTGGCTTTGGAGCCCCAGGGCTCAAGCACCTCTTTATTCTGCTCCTCACCTCCCGCTCACCTCAGCTCTGCCTCCCCACAGACGCTGACGAGTGTGCGATGTTTGGGCCTGGTCTCTGCCAGAACGGCCGGTGCCTCAACACGGTGCCTGGCTACATCTGCCTGTGCAATCCGGGGTACCACTACGATGCCACCCGCAGGAAGTGTGAGGGTGAGGACAGACACCACCCCTCACCACCCCTGGGCCCACAGCTCACCCAGGCCTGCTGGCCAGCCCCATTCTTGCTGAGAGTTCCCCTTGTGGGGGCAGCTGCCAATGGCAGCAGGCAAGTCTGAGGTGAGGGGAGCTGTGGGGACGTCAGGGACTGTAAGTGGGGACTTGTCAGAAAAGCATCCCTGCGGAGGAGCCTTCCAGCTGGGCAGGGGAGGGGGAAGCAGGGAAGAGGTGCTACCTCTTCATTATCGGTTACGAGAAAACCCCCGTCCATGAAGGTGTGGGCCGTGGACAAGCCGCCTTGGCACTGCCCCACACGTTCCTCCCATCTTCCTGCCACCACAGATCACGACGAGTGCCAGGACATGGCCTGTGAGAATGGCGAGTGTGTGAACACAGAAGGCTCTTTCCACTGCTTCTGCAGCCCACCCCTCACCCTGGACCTCAGCCAGCAGCGCTGCGTGAACAGCACCAGTGGCATGGGTCAGTGGGCCTGGGGTGGCAGGGCAGCAGGAGCAGACCTGAGCTGGGGGAGGGGGCTCACGTGCCTCTGCTGTGTCCTCAGAGGACCTACCTGACCACGACATCCACATGGACATCTGCTGGAAAAAAGTCACCAATTATGTGTGCAGCCAACCCCTGCATGGGCGCCGTACCACATACACAGAATGCTGCTGCCAGGATGGCGAGGCCTGGAGCCACCAGTGTGCCCTGTGTCCCCCCAGGAACTCTGGTGAGAGGGGCGGCCAGTGCCTGCATGGAGGGAGGGGAGCCACCTGCAGAGCTGGGCTGAGCCCCAGAGTCGGGGATGCCCTCACCTCAGAAGGGGGCATTTAGGAAAGAGTAGAACAGTCATAGTAGTGGCCCTGTCTTCCATCCCTATTGTCTGGGGATAAAGTGGGGCAGGCGGTGGGCTGGGGAGAGGAGTGCTGCCAAGAACTCTGAGTGTACCAGTCCCAGCAGGCTTCCCCTCTCCTTAGGGTAGTGAGCCAGGGGCTGATACACCACGCTTTAGCTACCAGGAGTTGGGCCCAACTTCTGCTCTCCCTCCTCCCTGACAGAGGTCTATGCTCAGCTGTGCAACGTGGCCCGGATTGAAGCTGAGCGTGAGGCCGGGGTCCACTTCCGACCAGGCTATGAATATGGCCCTGGGCCCGAGGACCTGCACTATGGCCTCTATGGCCCAGATAGTGCCCCCTTCTATAACTACCTGGGCCCTGAGGATGCCATCCCTGAGCCGCCCTTCCACAACACAGCCAGCCAGCCAGGAGACAGTACACCTGCCCTTGAGTCTCCCCTGCAGCCCTCAGAACTCCAGCCATACTACGTGGCCAGCCATCCAGGTCTGTGTTGCTGCAAAAGTGGGGAAGAGCGGGGCACTTCCATCTCCTCCACCTGCTAATCGCTGCCAGCAGGGTGAGGATGGGCACCAAGCCCTTTCACGGATCACTCAGGGGACAACTCCAAATGCCCAGGTCAGACCCTAACAACGCCCTCTGATGAACTAGCACAGAGGACACAGAGGTACAGGACACCACTGTCCCAAGCTCAAAAGCTTCCCTGTGGGAGTTGAGAAAGTAGGAACACTCCGGTACTGTCTGTTTTTTCTCCCTCCACACCGCTTAGGGTCTGCAGAATAACCTGCTCTGCAAGTTCAAACTGTGACCTGAAATGTGAATTAAGCATTTCTAATCACCGTAAAGGCCCACTGTGGTGACTTGGTTTGTAAGTGGCAACCACCCCAACACTCAGGACTTGGATTCTAATGTGGCAGTCCGGCCTGGCATCTGAGCCACGGGCCCGGTACCTGCCACAGACACAGCCGCGTCATCAGGCTGGTTATGACTGCACTGAGATTGGGGACGCGGTTTTTTCCATGCTGGGGAGTTGCTTAGAGAGAGAAGAGGGTTCGGCAGATCTGGTAGTTTTATTTTGTGTTGAGCGAGGGTAATCTACTTTTGCTGCCAATCTCCTCCCACCAAAAAACAAAACAAAACAATGTATAAAGATTTTAACAAAGCACCCTCCCACCAACTACAACAAAACCAAAACCGAGAGGCTCAAGTGCTCAGGAGCTGAAAGCAATTAGCCCCGACCTTCTTGGGAGGCCTCGTTTAAAGTTCTCACCTGCCTTAAATGACACACTTATTTTTTAAGGGTATTGCCTTTTATTTTGGCACCTTTCTGTGAGAATTTTAAGACCCTTCCCATCCCCGCCCCCACCCCAGGAATTCAATAGGGCAACCCTGAGTAACAGAGGGTGGTGAGTCTGGGGGTTGGGCACAGGCCTCAGTTTCCTTCTCTGACTTCCTCCCAGCAGAACACCAGGCCGGTTTTGAAGGGCTCCAGGCAGAGGAGTGTGGCATCCTGAACGGCTGTGAGAACGGCCGCTGCGTGCGCGTGCAGGAGGGCTACACCTGTGACTGCTTTGAGGGCTTCCAGCTGGACATGGCCCGCATGGCCTGTGTGGGTAAGTTTAGCATCGGAGTGACAGTGCCTGGGAAGCAGCCGGGCCCTTGCTCACTTCAGGGATGCACGCCGCAACAGGACAGCTGGAAACCCCACTGCTGCTCCCTACTGGGGCTGCGCGGCTCCAGGTCGGGTGGTGAGAAAGCTCCAAAGGAAGGTCTTAAGCTGTTTAGAGAGCCCTTTCCGTGGAGGTGCCTACACCAAAGAAAGGCAGGGACACACAAGCATGGGCACTCTCCTGGGCACAGTACGGGCTCACTACCACATGCTTTGTCTGTGAGTTGCTTAGTTTGTGGCACTGACTTCAGCCCCCAGCTGCCATACCTAGGATTCCACTGCAAAGCAGGGGCCAGGGCTTAGTGACCAGAGGCCCCTCGGCTCCCGCCAGCTCCCTCCTGTTTTCCTTCCTCTTAGATGTGAACGAGTGTGATGACTTGAACGGGCCTGCTGCACTCTGTGCCCATGGTCACTGTGAGAACACAGAGGGCTCCTACCGCTGCCACTGCGGCCCAGGTTATGTGGCCGAGGCAGGCCCCCCGCATTGCACCGCCAAGAAGTAGCAGTAAGGGGTGTGGGCAGTTACCTGGAAACTGGCCTCAGGCAGGCGCCTTGAGGACGCTCTCCTAGCTGGGAAGGCACCATGAAGACATCAGGCATGAGGAGGCCCTGCAGCCCCACGCCCAGCCAGCCTTGCCTGCTTTTCATCTCTCTCAGCTTAGGTCCTGGCTGTGAGCTTCTGTCACTGCCTCCATGTTGCCGTGCCCTTGCTTGGTTCAAACACCACCAAATGCTTTAATGCTTCAGCCACTGGCCAGAAGGCCTAGTCTGCCATCTGTCCTGGCCTTGTTATGGGATGCTTACCAAAGGATGGCCCTCATCCCTCCCAGCCTCACACTGCAGACACCCTTTTCCAGCCATGATGATCACCCCGATGATCCCAAAACTGAGTCAGAGGCTACACATGTCCTGGGATTGGCCTTCAGAATCTATGGAGCAAAGAAAGATGGGAGGAAGTTTGGGGAGTGACTCCAAAGACTCCTCCCCCAAGAACCATCACCACTCACTCAGTCAACTGGTCTGGACCTGTGTTCACTCACTTCTGTGGACCCAGGGAGTGGCAGAAGATACCCTCATCTCAGAGAAGCAAGACTGATACTAGCTTGCTGAGTGTAAGAGACATAAATGAAGGTGAGCAAGGAGCCTGCAAAAAAGGGCAATATTAAAAATATGGGGAGTTGATAAGAAAGGGGGAGCCACAGCTTTACACAAGTCTAAAGAAAATACTCAGTAGCTTCGAAAATACTCAGTACATTCAGAATGTACCCAGTGACAGCTCCCGTGTACAAGAGCTCTGCCACAGACAGGGTGCCCACTCCGAAGACCTGTATTAAATACACACTGCTCCTTACAGGACGCAAATCTCTCCTAGGCTTTCCTTTTGTGGACACCAGTTTGATGTGCTAAAAACAAAGAGGTCTGTTTCCTAGCTTGTGAAATACAGTGAAGTCTTGTTTTGGGTGAAGCTAGATTTCCTTTGTTTCTCCGCTCTCCTCAAAATCCTCTGCTCTCTTCCCCTTCATAAAAAGGCTGGCTGGCACTCCTGAGTTTACAAGTAAAGACCCACTCCAACCCTGGCTAGCTGGGAGTTTAGAACCACAGTGGAACAAAGAAATGTACATCTGGGCTCTTCTTTGGTTTTTGTTTCATATTAAACCAAATTTTTTTTTACCAAGTTGGCTAAATATTAGACAGGAGGCTGTTGCCTACCCCTTTGCCAGCTCTGCCAATAGTCGATGATTAGGTTCCAATGGGAAAAGTTTCTTTACTCTTCTAAGACAAGAAAAGCTCTGACTTTGTATTTCTCTGATCAATAATGTAAATGAACAAGGCTCTGTGTGCCTGGAGACACGGAGCCGAACACTATTTTCTTAATTTAATCTGTTCTGTCCTACCTGCTGTTCTCATTGTCAGCCATCACATAACTTATTGAATGCTTGCTATGTGCTAGGCAGTATTGAGTACTATACACAAATTTCATTTAATCATCCAATAATCCTACTTACTATTTTATTCCCAACTTAACAGGTGAGGAAATGGAGACATATGAAGCTTAAACAATTTGCCCTAGATCACTATACTAGTTAAGATGTTTCAGCAGATAAAAATATATAGTTCTTAAATTTTTCAAAGTTCTGACATTCATTCATAGTAAAAGAAATACAAGTTAAAACCACACCAAGATTCTCTGTCAGATTAGCAAAGATCAAAAAGTTTGTTAAGACTGCTGGTTGGCAAGCATCTAGAGAGACTACAAACTTATACAACTTTTAAAGAGGATAATCAGGCAATAGTGTGTTTCAAAATTATAAAAGTACTTACTCTTTGAATTACTAATTCCACTTCTAGGAATTTAACCTTCAGATATATTCTCACCAAATGTGAAATGACATATGTAAGAGGTTATTTATTATAGCATTATTTGTAATAGCAAAAGATTAGAAACAATTAATTGTTATGGAACCCTAAAAAGTAAAAAAGTGACTCTAAAGGCCTTGATCAGATATCCAAAATAGACTGAGGGGAAAAGGAGGGTTGTATAACAAAGTGTAACATATGCTGCTATTTGTCTAAAGAAGGGGGAAAGGCAAATGGATATCTATTAACTTCGATCTTACACCTCTATTTCGCAGGACTCCTTACTATTCCTCAATATACCCTGTTGTCACTGCACTGCTTTAAATGCTATTCCCACTGCTCCTCCCCCCAGCCCTTGCCTTCCTGCTTGCCCTCCTAGAGATATTTCATGCATACGAGGGCTGTCTGGAAAGCATCCAGCCATGTGACTATTCTCATTATGTTGACAATTACTGGATTTTTTCTGGACAGACTTCGTATACACATATTTCCTTGTATTAAAACACAAATAGCCTACTATGCATACTGTTCTACATTTTGCTTTTTTCACTTAATACATACTTGCATATAAGACCTGTCTCATTGTATTTTATAAATATACACCATTCCATTGAATAGATAAATCATAATTTATTTACTCAGTCCCCTAGTGATAGACATTTCCATTGTTTCCTGTTAAAAATAATGCTGTAATGAATATTCTTGTACAAATGTTATTTCACATTATATCAATGTGGTTATACATGTGGATTAAATTCTTAGAAACAATGGTAGCTTGTGGGGAGGGTGACAGTATGGATGGGTACAGGATTGGGTGACTTTTCATTGGATCCCCTTTTTGTGTCTCTTTGAATTTTGTACCATATGTATTACCTACTCAAAAAAATAAAGTATTTTTAAATACAGCTGCTGGCCATAGACTGCTTAAATGTTCTCCCTCTTTATATAGTTACTTGACCATTATTTTACAATGATAATTATTTCATAACTTCTTAAAGCAAACTTCCTTTAAGTGACCCTGTGACATTTCTGTGGAGAAACGGCAAACAGGGATTTTTTTAAAGAGCAATCTTAAACATCAATGCTAGATACCCAGAGAAGCAGATGAGTTTCCTGCCCTTGAGACAAACACACAAACCCGTAATAATACATGGCCAGTTTTAGGGCCTGTCCACTGCAAGCTGCATGACACCAGGGCAGGGCAAGAACTGAAGAGAAGGCAACACCATGACAATCAGTACTGCCCACTTTTCTATGTAGAATGCTCCAGCCAAATGGCGACCTCCACTTGGACGCCTTATAACAAAAAGCCAAAAGAATAGGGCTCAAGTCTCAGAAGAGAGAAGATTATCTTCTTGGACACCTATTTGAGTAGTCCTTCCTAACCTCACCTTTGACACTGTTTTCTCCTAAGCCTGTGTAATCAGTCAACGTTACCACACAGAGAAACACAGGGTGGGTGTGACACCTATGGCTTACATACCACTAGTCACTACCAATCACATACATGAAGAGTGGGATTCCACAACAAGGTAAGATCTGGACACTGACTAAGAGGCCCCTTCTCTGGAGCCAACAACATAAAGCTATTCACAACATAAAGATCCAGAGCTCCCCCGCCTTTGGTTCTGGCACAATTATGTTTTCCTAGAGTGCTCATTAGCTTGCATATACAGCTAAATAAAACCAATTCTGCAACAAATAAGGCCTTGATAACCTCCTCTTAAAGGGAGGCTAAAAAATCTTACAATTAATACTGCAAGAGTGTAGTTTCCTTAAATGAATCTGCATAGTGAGAAAAACTTGTGAAAACATCTGCTGGCTTTTGCAGCCTACCAGGAAGAAGACATCTGGTCACAAAGTACCTGCGAAAGATCCTAAACCTGTTTTACATCGCTTACTGTTTATTCTAAACAAATTGCCCACTGTCACCTTGATGCTTTTCATTTCCCCCTGCCCTGTGTTCTTAAAATTTCTACATCACCCACCTCCAATGGAGACTTCTGTTATTTCAGGTTTCTCCATGAAGCTTTCTGTATGAAGGTGATTTCTCCCAAATTCACCCTTTCTAAACACAAAATTCCAATATTCCCCGTCATAGTAGGTATTTACATAGTCTAAGGCATTCTAAGGGACCCTGTTCCTGTCTAACTAACTGACCACCGCAATTTAATAATTTGTTTAGAAACTAAAGCTATTATGCTTAGGCTCATATTAGTTTCAAAATCAACAAATCAATAAAATAACCCACAAAAATATTCTGGAAAAAATTGTTAACACTTAAAATGTAGCAAAATCTTTTTGAAGAGGATAAAAGAACTTAGTCTGAGCTGAGAATCTGATCAGGCTCAGGTACTGGCAGCAATTTTGTCTTGGTAAAGCCACACACAGATGCTTCCATGAGAATCTGCTAAGAAGTCTGCTCCGGTTTCTGAGTCCCCTTCCTTCCTCTTTGTACACACTGTATACACATTACAGTTGTTTTTCTCTAAGTCCTAGGTTTCCCATTTGAAAATGTACGTTTTATGTCTCATACTTTGTCTCTAAACTCTGTATTCCCATTTTTGTAATGGCAAATTTTTTTACTGCATGACCTTAATTCTAATCCAGTCTAGAAATATTCCAATCCAGTTCAGAAATGCAAGTTTTTGCTGGAATAAACTTTTAGGCTCTTGAAGAAAAGATGGTTTTAAACAACTATTCTTCTAGAATCAACGTGGGTGTGGTTTCCCCAAACTTTAGTACATGTGTATATAAATCATTCATCATGGTGATGGCATTTTCACTTTTTGTAGTTGTCTGTCCATGCAATTCTGACTTCCCCAGCACTGTCAGACACATACCACAACTATTTCTAGCTCTGCAGCCTATTTAAGTGCCGTACCCAAAGAAGTACTTTATAATTCATTGGGATTTGTGATTTAAAATGCTTTTCCTTCACTAATCCTAAAGTAAACGTGCCAAGTTTAATAAATATACAGAATGCCCAGTTAAATTTGAATTTCAGATAAACAACAAATAATTTTTAGTATGTCTCATGCAGTATTTAGAACACACTTATACTAAAAATTATCTGTTACTCATCCGAAATTCAAATTTAACTGGGCATCCTTCATTTTATCTAGTAATGCAACCTAAAAGAGAATCCTTAAGTATTTATTATCTATACCAACAAAGGGACCAGTTCCTGCTATGCATGAGACTGGAGACGTCTTACACCGTAAGGTGAGTGAAGGAACATATCCTAAAAAGATTCAGTCGCTAAATGATCACAGAGTCTTGAAAAGTCTGTCCGGGTATGGAGTATGGAGGCTATTTTTCAAGTGCTTCAGGTTATCAGTGGGGGTTAAGTACGTTTTCTGAATGATGGGCTGTTGGTTTTGTGAATCTAGCAGATTCATGAATGTAAGAGGAAAATGTACCTGCCCTAACAAATGGGAAGTGGAGAATGAACTGCACAGAAAATAAGGATAAGTCAACTATCACATTCAAGAAGGGTGAGACAAAAATGAGAACATTTCAAGTGCCATTCTCATCCTCTCTGACCTAGTACAGTATTCAAACTACATAATGTGTGTTTCTGATCCAAACACAAGTCAATAAGGACTTTATAAGGAAGCTTTTATACAAAGCTATATACATATGTACAAGCAGCTCTGAAGGCCAGAGAAGTAACTCCCAATTTTGGAATCTTAGAGACTCTACAGTGTTTCAACTAGGTATTCAATCTTAGGTAACAGCATCTAGAGTCCTGGCTTTAGAAATATGCAGAAGAAATTAAGTCAAGAGTAAAAGCTTCACATTCTGAAAATAATAGTGGCAAAACACAACACTCCTGGACTGTGGGAAATAAAACTGAGAGAGGGACATGATTGGAAGGAAACCTCTAGACTTCTATGAATCTCAGGTTCCTCAAATTGGTACAAATGGTAGCAATCTCTGGGTGACCTGTCATCGCATCAAAGTTTGACAGAGAAGGATGACCCACAGGAGCAGCCCTTCTCCGCTTGAGGATTGTTCAACACTTGAAATGAGCTTCGGATCAGTTCTTGGCTGAAGTCCACCTGGGCTCCTTTCACGAAGGCCATGCTATCAGAGTCAACCACCACTCGTGCCCCACCCTGTTCAAATACCCTGAAAAGACAGGAAGAAAGCATTAATGAATATCATAAACACCAAAAACATGACGCCCTCTGAATCCTGATGTGAGAGGTACACATCCTCAATTTTCTAAAACACAGAGGAAGGATCCCTTATGACTTCCAACAGGTGCTCATTTTGAGCCAAAAAAAAAATCAATGGAATGAATCCTGGCAAATGCTTACGGATTTAGGCCTGGAATCTAGTCCAGCCAGACTCTCTACCGACTACCCCATGGGCCCAGGCAGGCCAATTGTCCTTCTATAACTTAGTTATTTTGAATCAAGACAACAAATCGTCACTGTACACTGTATCCCTACTGTGTGAGAAGGGTGGTGGTAAGTATCCTTAGAAAACCCTTTAAATTTGGAATAAAAGTGCACCTTAAACTACAGACACTTTTATCCCTCCCGCACATCCTCTAAGGACCCACCCCTTCCCCCTTGCCTGTCGTCGGGGTTGATAACTGTATCCAGTGAAAATCTGTACTGGAATCCGGAGCATCCACCTCCCTCCACCTCCAGCCTGAGGAATTCTGCCCCTTGGGTGATTTCCAGAAGCCTCTGAAATGCAGGAAGAGGGGATCAGGAAGGCCAGGTAAGGGGAGGTGAAAGGGTGGGCCAAGGGGAGGTCCCCGCACTTCCATCCCTCGTCGGGAACCTGCGCATCTCTTACCTGGACGCAACTGTCCGTGAGGTGAATCTGCCCTTCGCCAGCCTCGGGGCTGGAAGACGACGCCTCCCGATGCGCCTGAGGTCCGACGGAGGCCGCCAGGAGCCTGCCGCACGGAAGGGAAAAGGATGAGCCCGCGTAAGGTGGGAGAATGAGGGGCACCTGGCGACTCCCGACCGGTGCAGCCTCAAGCCAAGCCTGACAACCCCCACCTGGACTGCCACAGGCCACACCCTCACCTCCCTGGCAGACCTTAGTTTCCGCTTAGTCCTGGAGAAGCAAAAACTAACACTCCCCAGGTGCCCTTCTAGGCTTGGTACCTGCTACTCCGCCAAGGGGTGACCGCTCTCAGCGCCGCGGCCGCTAGGGATAAGCCCCGGGCGGCCGCCATCTTCCTCTAAAACCCCGCCCCTTGCGTCGGTCCAATCCCCTTCTCTGCCCGGGCTTCGAAGGC
>PVJL010015178.1:0-25299 GCA_004026885.1 Lyroderma lyra | reverse complement strand
CAGACCCTGGTGCGGACCTCGTTCTGAGAGATCTCCCGTTTCAGGCCCCGCAGAGGTAGGCTGACCGGACGTGCCGTCTGACACAGGACAGCACCGATGTTTCCTGTCCCGTTTAAAACCGCACGTCTGGCCAGCCTGTCCGGAGGCCTCTCATCGCACCTGCTGCCCCCATGCCCAGCGGAGGCAGGGACAGTTAGGGTGTCCACCCCACAGGTATGTAAATGGGAGACTGATTCTAACACCGTTCTGAGTCCAGGACCAAGGCCTCCGTGGGCTAAGATGGGCCAGTAGAGCCTGTACACAAGGGATCCTGGACAAGAGAGGGGTCCAAATCGTCCTGCACCCCTGGGTGGAATCTTGTTCGTTCTGTTTGAAGAAAACCTGCACAGAACCTAGTGGTCCTGTTTGCCGTGCACTCACCAGGCTGGTTTGGGTGGGACTTGGGCAGGCAGCTGGGGAAGGGGACAGGGGGGCAGGGAGGAGGTGGCCTGGCCCTCCACAGGGTAGAGCCAGCACCAGGTCCCTGTGACAAGGTCATCCCCACTTCTGCACCCAGCCTGTTCTCCTGCCTTTTAAAATCTGTTCTTCCTCAGCCCAGAGCCCGTGTCCCCGTCCTCTGAGGTCACACCTGACAAGAGCTTCCTGGCTGCTCAGAATGGAGTCTGGGGTGGCAGTTTCCTTCTGGGGGAGGGCCTGTGCCCCAGACAGGCACACAGCTGACTCCTGTCCCCTCCACGTACCTGCTGTGTGACTTCAGGAAAAGACAACCTTCTAGTCTGTCAGATGGGACAACCACTCCCTCTCAGGGTGGCGGTGAGGGCTCAGTGAGGTGGTGCCTGTCAGCTCCTGCCCAACCTGTCATCTGCACTCACTCCCCCTCCTTCATCCCTTCTTAGTCCTTCCTGTACCTTCTATGGGCTGGAGGAAGCAAGACTTTAGCAAATAGTCTCTGTGCTGCAGAATGAGCTCTTCTACTGGTGTCCAAACAGCCAGCATCCCCCTCGTGCTACCTCTGGCATCTGTGCTGGTTTCAACCTCAGCACGGCATTGACAACAGCCCCCCTCTGGTCCGCACACCCCTGCTCCCCCCCCCCCCAAACTCAGGGCCCTGCCTCAGTTCAGGTCATGTGACCTCTCACCTGTCCTCTCACTGGTCAACCTGCTCCCTGTCCCTCTCTCTTTCTGTGCAACCTCCACACTTGAACTTTCTAAATTAGGGATCTAATTCTGCCACTTCCTGTGTGGAGAACTAATTACAACATCATTATGACAATTACTGAGAAAATATAATGCATTATTATTCAAAGAAGGCTATATTAAATTTAGGTTCCTACTTTCAGACTCAGTCTAAGCACTGGCATCTCTAGCTGTTAGGCCAGGTACCACCCCAAGGGCCACCATGGCGACGGCTGTAAAGCAAGTCCTCTCCAAGCAGACGCGGCCTTGGGCGTAGAAGCCACTCCGGTGTGCCAGCTGCCGCCGCTGCCATGCTGCACGTGTGTGCAGAACAGATGTGGCCTCGCTCTCTGAGACAACAGCACTGAGGCAGCCGCCACTGCCATTAACCACCTGCCCACAGGACGGACGGGGCAGTACCCAAATCGTCCTCACACCAGACGCAGCCTCGGGCCTGGAGGCCACCACAGTGCAACAGTGGCAGCTGCTGCTTTCAATACAGTCTCCTCTGTGAGGAGAGACATGGCCTCGCTTCCCAACAAGCGGCCTTGCTGGTGCCGCTGCCGCTACAAACCTTCCCTGGTCACGTGCCAGTGCACCAGCATGGTGCCCGCTGGGACCCTGCAGTAAAGCAAGCTCCCTCAGAACACACGAGCAGCAGCGGGGTGGCGCTCACTGCCACAGAGTAACTTCACTCACACCTGAAGGGGCCTTGCCCTTAACGTGGCCGCGGGAGGCCCCACCAGCCACGGCTCCCGCTTTGACCATACAAACGTGGCAGGAGGATGTGCACACCTCGTCGGAATGAGCCCCGTGTGTGTGTGTTACGTGATTGGCACGTGATTCCACATAACCATCACGTGATTGGCATGTGGTTCCCACGTGGGAATGGCAGCAAAAATATAGTTAATGTTCCTAAAAACCACGTATCGCTCATGTGGGAATTACGTGGAATGACCTAGCAGTCACAAGAGAATCTTGTCCCGGTCACGCAACGGTCATGTGGGAATCACACTCCAATTACATTAACATTAGAATCATGCACCAATCACATGGTGGTCATGTGGGAGTCACGTACCTGTCATGTGATGGTCACATGGGACACACCTGCCAATCGGGTGACGGTCATGTGAGAATCATGTACCAATCACAGGAGGGTCACATAGGAATCACCTGCCAATCACAAGATGGTCATGAGGAATCACGGGACAATCATTCCGTGGTCACGTGGTAATCATGTGCTAATCAGATGAAGTCAGGTGGGAAATAATCAAATCTGTAGCAATACTCTTTACACTGATACATTCATGAACAGATGTTACAATTTCTAGAAACGTATTTTCTCATAGCACAATAGACCTTTCCCATATCCCACAAGACCTGTGTGTTGCAGTCCCCAGGCCCTTGTGTTTGGCACATGAAACACGTAATAGTCAACACATCAGAGATTGGAATGAGGAAAGGCTCATTTTTGAAAATGGCACCACAGTGAGGAGGGAGCGCCTAGTTCTCTGAAGTTTATCCTAAGTGCACCTTTAAGTCCAACTGCGTATTTTCACAGGGAGAGGGAGAAGGGGCCGGAAGGAGGCGGGATGGGAAAAGGAGCTCGGAATCTTCAGACCTCCTCCTTGGGTCAGACCCACAGTTTGGGCCGAGCTCCTCACCCCCTCACACCAAAAATGAACATAGTAAACCAAGAATTTTCCAGGCCAAGCCCTTCCCGCTGGGTCCTCTGAAGCCCGACACCCTGCCCCAACCCCTCAGCAGAGCCCCTGCACAGGAAGCTTCTCTCTACATTTCCCTCCCTTGTCTGCACCTTCCGAGGAGATGCTGAGGGACTGCAGGTGCAGGAGGAG
The DNA here is from genome assembly GCA_004026885.1 of Lyroderma lyra. Classification (NCBI taxonomy): domain Eukaryota; kingdom Metazoa; phylum Chordata; class Mammalia; order Chiroptera; family Megadermatidae; genus Lyroderma; species Lyroderma lyra. The sequence continues at coordinate 22,267 of PVJL010015178.1, read as the reverse complement.
GTCCCCAATTGCCCAAGAAGCCGCAGACCCTCCAAGGTGAATACTGAGTTAAACCAACTTTTCTCAGAACAGACCGTGCCTCAAGCCGCAAAGAGGCGCCACGGTGACGCTCACCCCTGGTTCTCACAAGAGGCTGGCCCCTTTAAGAGAAATACCTAATGCTCAACATGAACACACTTAACTAAACTAATATTAAGGAACATTTTGCAACATAAGAGTGAATCAGGGTGTTTTCTCAATGTAGTAATTAAGTCAATAAAGCAAAAATTATAAACTCTCAAAACTTAGTTAAAATTCAACTATTGAAAGCTCACTCAGTTATGTTACAACGAGCACACGGGAGAAATCACCGCTGGCATCCTAGCTCATCTGACCGTCGAACTGGGTCCCAGCAACTCCGGACACGAGCCTAGAAAATTCTTCTACTGGGGAAACGTCTCTCGTCCAGCACGTCCCCGCTTCTCTTTCCCTGTTACTTAAGAAGGGTGAACCCTGAGTATCGAATGTTTATGCATAACTTACTCCGCTTTTTCCTTTTAATTGAAGCCGAGATTGGTGACGATACGGGCAATTCACGTGGCTAGAGCAGCACGCGGGCGCGACCTGGTGCAGAGCTGCCCACGGACGGGCCGCGAGGAACCGCGTTTACACGGACGCGCACTAGGTGTGGTTCCCATGGCGAACAGGAGGGGGCAGCCGAGAACAGCCTTGCTCAGTGACTAACGCGTGTTATTCACGACGTGCCCGCTAGATGGCCGCAGAGGGGAGCGTCTTCTGCATCTGCACGAACAGGAGAACCAGAACCAATGGTCCTGGGCTCGCTGTGGAGGAAATCCCGTTTCGTGACCTTCACATCTCACCTTGAGCTTGCTCCCGATTACCAGAGGAGGCAGGGACAACCTCCTTTCCACAGGCATTCAAATAGCGGACGGATTCTAACACGGTTCTGGGCCCAGAGCCGAGGACCACATAGACCAGAATGGGCCAGGCGAGCGTGCACACACGGGATCTGGAGCAAACAGACTGATCCAAATCACGCTTGCAGGACTGTCCAACACCGCGGCCAGGTCTGCGCTGCAGGCGCTCCCCACGCCCATCGAGGGCTGCCCGCCTCAACCTTGGAGTCGCTGCCTCCTTCTGGGCACCCCACAGCAGTTCACCTGGAAATCGTCCCAGGTGACCCCGGCACACACCCAGAACCGATGGTGCGTCTCCCCCTCTGCCACCGCCCCAGGGCCCGCTGTCCCTTCCAGCCTGGGCTGCTGCAGAAGCCTCCCTCCGGCACCTCATCCATCCTGAGCACCTGAGTCATCTCGCCCCCTGTGCTCCCGCAGCAGGTGGAGGACAAGCCAGCGTGCTCGGGGGAGCCTCGAGCCCTCAAAGGCCCCACACGTCCGTCTCGGACCTCCGGCCACCTCTCAGTGGCCCCATGTGGGCCCCCCGCGCTCCCGCTGGTCGCTGCATGTGTTGGAGGGACTGCCACCTCAGGGCTCGTGGTGCTGCTCCATCTGCCTGGAAGACCTTTCCCCTCAGGTGGCCATGTGGCTCCTCATCTCCTCCAGGTATTTGTACAGGTGGGGGCTCCAGAGCATGCCTGGCACATGGTAGTTGCTCAGTAAAGACTGAATGAAGCAATGAATCTGCAAGTTGGACCAAGGAGTCCTCTGTCCCCAGAGAGACCTGGTTCGGAACCCCTCTTGACTCACTATTTGTCCCTTCCTGACAGTAAGGGGCATTAATGTTAACAAATCATAATGACAAAAACAAAGCTCTTGGCCAATTTAGTAAGTAAAAGGGCACCTAGCTGTTTTAACTTACTGATCTCTGACTACGATTGAGTTGATCGTGTTTGCATATGTTACTGTCTATTGATTCAGAAAACATACGAAGTCCTGAGGTGGTTTTCCCTACTCTGCCTCAAGTTCGATTCACGCCATCTGCCATTTCTTTCTGATACAAACTCTCCAAATATGAAACAAATTAATTTCGTTCTCATACATATTATAAATAAGTTTTCAATTTCCATGTTGACTTTTAATTTTGTTCATGATATTTAGTAAGAATAATTTTAATTGTTATAAATGCATATCAAAAATAACTTTTTATTTATCGTTTCTGACTTTAATGTTGGGTCATGAAGGCCTTTTTCCCCCCAAGGGCATAGAAACATTCACCAATACTGTCCTCAAATACTGCCAGTTTCATGTTTTTATATTTAAATGTCACTCCAATTGGGAGGACATTTTGGTGAATGTCCTATTGGAGGCACGCTTCTAACTAAATTTTTTTTCAAAAGGCTAAGTGTGGTCAACTGCAAAAAAACAAAAACAAAAAACGCCAAAAAGCATGGCCACGAACTGCTCCTATGGCTCTCCCAGACCTCTTCGGCGTCTCTCTCATGAAGGTGTGAGGTCCACCTGTTTGCTGAGTCCAGGCTTGGCCCTGCGACTTGCTCTGGCTAATGGCATGTCACAGACGTGAGGCTCAGAGACTGAGCAGAGTTTGTGCACTGGGACAGGACCTCTCCTGCAGCCTCTGGAGGCCAGCTGCCATCTGAAGGAGCCAGAGCCACCTGCTGCGTGTTTGCAAACAAGGCTCGCCTGCTGCGTGCGGGAGGAATGGAGTCACGTGGCCGTTGTCATTTAGCCGTCTACCAGAGGCATGAGGAGCTCCAGTGCAGCCAGCAAAATCCCTGTGCTACTGCTCCAGCCCCAATTGTCCACTCGCAGAATTAGAAGCCAATAAATGATGTGTTAAGCCACTAAGATTGGGGGACCGGAGTCGGGGGAGGGGTTGTTACGGAACAAACGCCGAAGTAGCAGTGTTTATCTCTATGCTGTTTCCCACGCCGGCTGCCTTGGTCCCCTGGGTGTGAAGCCCCTGACTCCATCCGTATGATTTTATAGAATCAGGTTCTTGGATTTCTGGTGTGGCCCCACCCTGGCCAGCGCGGTGGCTCTGGGAGGACACACGGGTTCTAGGCGCCATCACTTGGGACGTCATGGCATCTCACCCCTGAGCCTCAGGCAGTCAAGGCTACAGCCATAGAGTGTCAACCCCATGTCCGATCTAAATCTAGATTCTTGGGGTGTTTCACGTAGAACCCTTGGAGGGTCCTGGGGGTGTTTTCAGAACCGTGGGCACGTGCACTTTCTGCAGAGGAAAGCTTTCCCAACATTTAAGCATCATCTCAAAAGTCACATGGCCCCAGAGATGCAGATCTGAGGCTGAAGGAGGCGGACAGGTTTCTGGTCAGCCTGTCTGTGGGGCACTGGGTGGCAGCTGAGGAGACATGAAGCTGAGCTCCAAGTCACCCGCGTTGTCGCCTTCTGGGCTACAGCATGCTGCTTCGGTCCTGTCTGGCGGCTGTGTGGTTTGGGGATCGCACTGCCTGTCTTCAGCTGTGAGCTTCAGAAGGGAGGCTTTGTACCCCAACACTCAGCTGTGGTGACATGCTCTGAGCATGGAACCTGCAGTGGCTTCCACTGAGTCACCAGACCCCTGGGGTGTGGCCAGCGGCTGTGGGGTCTGTGAAGGGCATCGGGGTCCCTGACAGACAGGGGCTTAACACACGCTGCCCCATGGGTGATCGGTCCCCAGATCTGAAAGCCCTTGCTCTGTCACCCCGCAGCTGCATGGCACCCCCAGACCTGCCTGCACACGGGGAAGAGCACGGACTCCTTGATGAATTCCTGCTGCAGGAACTTGGGATTTGGGGAGCAGTGGTAGGGGTGGGGGAGCAGGTACAGTAAAGTGCCCATGTCACACAGCTCCTGCAAAACAGCATGGCCGGCCTCTGTGGCCTAAACCACACACAGCGTCTGTCTGGGGGATGCAGGACTCTGCCCACCACACCTGGGCACTCAGGCTGGCAGGAGCTGACCAGGACGTACAGGAGGGGGAAGCTTGGCTCTCTGGACACCTGGGGGGCTGCAGCTGCTGCCTGATCAGTGCCCCTGCTCCCACCACACCAGGTACCGTGGAGTCAGGCGCATCAGGAAGACACCCCCAAAAGAGGTGTCAGTGCACGGCGCTCCTTTAACACCAGCCCTTCTGCAGAGCTGCCCCGACCTCCACCTGGACACAGCAGCGCTCGGCACCCAGGGCCCTGATGCTGAACGCCCGGACCCGACGTGAGCTTCACCAGGAGGTGGAACGGGGGTCTGTGAGAAGAGCAGGTGGGGGTCCCCCATTCCGAGGTCTGGTTCCTCAGGAAGCAGAGGGGCAGGGGCAGGGGACTTGGGCTCCCAAGGTGGAGGCAGCCGAGTCTCCACTTCGAGGTCCTGGCCATCTGCTAAGTAATTCATCACGCATGGTACTGAGCACGGCCACATCGCTGCAGGGGCTGCGGCAGGAAGTGAGGCCCCTGGGAGCTTGGTCCGTGCAGGGAGAAAGGAACACATGAGCAAAGGTGCGTGTGAAGGGGGTTCCTGTGGCTGAGCAGCTGTGCAAAGGTCCTGAGGCTGCTGGATCAGGGTGGGGGCCCACGGGACCACCGTGCGCAGGCCTCCTGGGTACAGCGTCCAACCTGGTCGTTGGACAGTAACCCTGCCAGCCGCCAGGAGAACAGGAATGCGACAGGCAGGGCAGCAGGGGCGGGAGGCTGCTGACGGTGGCCCAGGCCCCGGGGCATGGCTGAGACGGTGGCAGGCCGGGAGAGGTGATCGAGGAGTCTGGGGGTTCGAATCTATTGTAAAAGCGGAGCCACCAGGAGACCATGCACTGGGGTATGACGTGTGAGAACGAGGCCGAGGGGAGCATGCCACCAGGATCTCGGCCAGAGCGTCTGGAGAACAAAGAGGCCACCTACTGAGCTGGGACCACGGGGTGGCAGGCTGGACAGAGGCCTGCACTTTGGACGTGACACGTGCACGTAACCCAGGGGACGGACACACTGGTGGGGACTGTGCTGTGCAGGCAGCAGACACTGGGGGAGGAGCTGTGTGAGGGGACAACAGAACTCCCAAGGAGGAAAGCCCAGGGGCCCCGCCACGCACAGGTGTGGAGGTGCCTCCGGCTGGGAGACCAGGCAGCCGCAGGGGGAGGCCGCCCAGCTCGAGGTTCGTCCTCCCTCCTGCAGCACCCCCACCTGCCCCCGTGTCTCTGTCTCCCCCCCCCCCCCCCGCCACGACTGCAAAAGCTGGTCCAGCCTGGGGCCCCGTGCTCTTCTCTGCCTCCGCCTGCCCCACCTGGCATATTGGGTTTCCGGCTGCCTCCGGGGGCGCCCAGACAGGACAAGCAGGAAAAACTGGCCTGGTCCCAGGGACACAGTCTCAGCTTTGCTTCTGGACCTTTAGGAGGCGTTTACAGGCCATCTTCTGGGGGGCCTTGTCTCCAGGAAGCGGGGCCAGTGTCAGCGGTGGCCTGCTATCTGAGAGCCTCTGTCTGCAGGGGCAGAGACAGCCCAGGGGCTCAGCCTCCTCCTGAGACCTGTGGAAGGAAGGGTCCCAGCAGGGCGCAGCTCCTGAGAGGAACGCATTGCGTCACTTGGCTTTTTCTTTGGAGCACAAAGCAGAGAGAAAGCACGGAATTCATCTCCTTCTGACACAGGCGCCACCAACCCTCATGGACAGCTCGGTCCTGGGCTCAGCACAGGGGCCTGGAGCCCGTGGTGGGAAAGGAAGGGGAGGCAGAGGGACGGGTGGGGACAGCGAGGCCAGTGCGGGGGCAACAGGGCCTGCGTGCAGGGAGGTCAGAGATGGCGCAGGCACACACAGCGCCTCCTGCATCCCAGATTTAGGCCCATCGGCATGTCCTCTCTGTGGCAAGCTCCTTGACCCCTGTCCTCTGTAATATGGGCCCCTGCAAGGGCCACGAGGACCCTGTCCCAGGACGGACTCCAGTCAGGCTCCACAAGCCCTCTTCTTGATGAGGCCTCGATCCTGGACTGCTGAGCAAAGGATTTCCCACCGTGATTCCCAGCCCAGTCACCTCGTAATTCACTGTCACCAGCATGGGGTCCCATCCCTACCCCTCCCAGGCCCACTGGGCATTGACAGCAGTCTTTCTCCACCATGGCCTTGGTCTTGAATAAACTCTTCCTCGCACCTTCCACCAAGTGTCTGGTGAATTATTTCTCCATAACAAGGGCGGAGGGAGACAAGGTGTGTGGTGCCTGGTGGTGGCCCCGTGACCACGAGGCTCGGGTGAGTGCACGCGGCTCTCGCAGCCTGCAGTCCCTTCGCCTTGGTGGCTGTGGCCTCTGGAGGTGCGTCTGGCCCACAGAGCCACACACACATGAAAAGGACCTTGAAACAAAGGGGCCAACAGCCACGGACAGACGCCCTGGGGGTCGCACCCGGGCTCAGACTGGGACACAGCAGCAGTTCAAGGCTTTGGACGCCAGGTGTGATCTTCGACAAGCGGCAAATGTGGAAACACTGCCTCTCGGTGAGTCCTGCAGGCCCGGAGAAGGAGTTGAGAGTGTCACTGCCCATGTCCGGTACACAAGTAAGAAACGCTCGGAAACCAAGGTCTGCAGAGGCAAAACGCTACCTACCACGGGGGCTGCTGTGTCGTCCCCGAGGTGCGGAGCCAGCAATCTCAGCACCTGACTGGGGAGCGGCCTGGGAGAGGCCGGCATGGGGGACACCCTGGCCCATCCCGCTCACATGCTCCCCCCAACAAAAAAAAGGGTGAGGACTAGAAACATGGGGGTCGGCACCCGCAGAGCGCCCCTCAGAACCCCAGCGCGTGGTGACAGCCCAGGACAGGGCCAGGACGAGTGCTTTCTGAATCACAAGCACACGTGTTCACCACACGAGTCCACGCGCAGTGGGCAGCCCTGGGCTGCTCAGAAGGGAAAAGACGGACGAGTCCATCGATGCCCGAGGGACAGGACGGGCTTGGGTGTGAAGTCAGCGCCCTCCTCGCTTTGGCCAGGCACCTTCGCGTCGCCCGTGGGCCCCGGGGCTCGGGCGGTGGCCCAGGAGTGAGGCGACTCTCAGGTCTTCTCCGGGTGCCCGTGCAGAGCCATCTTTAAGACGGTTTTCCGTTTGGAGTGTGGTTTAACCATCCAGGGAGACGGAATTCAGGGGAAAAGTTTCCTCCAGAAGCCGGGGAGGAAGGTGCACGTTCGGTCCGGGGCGGTCGGGGCCCCGCCGAGCTGCAGGCGGCCCAGGGCAGACGGGCGGCGGGCTGGGCGTCTGGTCTGGCCTCTTCGCACCTGCCGCCAGGGAGCGCGGCGGCAGACGGGACGCTCCCCTTGCACATCCTGCAGGGAGGACCGAGCCCTGCCCCGCGGGCCACGCGCAGGGAAAGGCACCCGAGGCCACAGAGGCGCTTCTGGGGGAGGATCTGCAGGCTCCCCCGCAGGTCAGGAGGCGCGCTGAAGGCTCGGCGTCCAGCCTCCCGCGGAGGCGACCGGGGACCAGCCCCGCGCCTGGCGCCAGCCTTGGCTTCTGCCCTTCCCGACTCCCCGCGGGAAGCCTGCTCCGCCACCCGCAGTCGGAGCCCACCCTGCCTCGGGGCGTGGGAGGCCCAGGCCTGCGCCTGCGCACACGGGGGCTCCGCGCGGCCCGCGTCTGGGCGGGGCGGAGGCGGGGCCTGCTCCCCGCGGCCCCCGCGGAGCCCCGTTGTGCGCAGGCGCGCTAGCGGGAAGGGCTGCGCGGTGGCGGCAGCTCCGGAGCCCTGAGCCCGCGTCCCGTGCTTCCGGCGTGCTGCCAGCCATCCGGTCAGCCCTCCGGACTGGGGCCAGACGGGACGGGACCCAGGACGCACGCGGCGCTGCCCGCGAGTCAGCGTGAGCCCCGCGGCAAGGTGCACGAGGCTCAGTCCTGCCGTCCTGCGTGGGCCTGGGTCCTGGACCTCCGGGCTGAGCGTGCGGTGCAGGATGTGAGCGTGCGTGTACACGTGTGTGTGCTGTGGGCGTGTTCTCCTGTGCGTGAGTACGTGTGTGGTGAGGCTGTCTCTGGGCATGTGTGTGCAGGGCGTGCGTGTCTGGTGTCTGAGTGTGTGTGCGGTTCCCGGGTCTGTGCTCAGTCTAAGATGTTCACACACATTGTCTAACGTGCGGCCACAAGGGGCTTCTAGGCCACCTCCTCGCCTCATGGAGAGCACCGGCGCTGCAGAGATGCCTCAGCTCCTCATGTGACTTGTCACTCTTAAGACCTTGGACGCCATCCCTGCTGACCCTGAAGGTGCCCACCCCTCCCCCAGTGGTGACCAGTCTAGAAAGGGGTGCTCAGAGAAACCCGTCAACTCCCTTTCTCACATTCGGCAGAAAGTTCAAGTTGCCTCAGTTTGGAGGTCATGTGGCCAGGCTTCTCTGGAAGCCAGAGGCTGACTCAGCTCCAGAAGGCTCCGGGTGCACCACACCCACTCACGTCCCGGAGGCCGGCCATGTCCTGCCTCTGCCCACGCTGTAGGCGTGCCCGGCCCAGCATGTGGGGTCTGACCCTGGCTGCCGCGCCCAAACTCCTGGGCACACCCCACCACTCGCCACCCCCATCTGGGTGCCCCCAGCACCTCAAAGACACGGCAGACATGCGTCCCACAGGGGCAACCATTGAAGAGCGCGCTCTTCCTGAACTTTCTTCCTTTTGTGAGCAGGTTGGCCCAGAAGTGGGCAGGGCCGAGGGGAGCCACCTCATGAAAGTTCTGAACCTTCAATTATGGACGTTGGGGCAGTAAAGCAGATGCTGGGCTTCGCCACTTCAACTTTTTAAAGAGAAAGCCAGACATCTGAACGTTTCCCTTATGGTGAAGCCCACGTCCAGACAGTGCAGCAGGAGAAGCAGGGGCCAAGCCGGGAAGCACGGCAACAGCACGGGACCACGCCTGCGTGCTGCGCTCCCATGCAGCCCCGGGCCCGCGCTCCGTGCCTGCTCACAGACCTGAGTGAGGCATCTGGGGGAAGCTCAAGCGCACACCTGCACTGCCAGGTCAGCGAGGAGACACAGACCCTCTGCAGCCCAGGCAGAGCTCCAGGGGCCCAGTGCCTTCCAGACATCAACGGAGCAGGGGACAGCTCGTCCCCAGCCGGCGGAACCCTGTGTGCGTGTCTGGTGTGTGCCCAGAGCACCTCCTCACCCAGGGACCTGGCCTTGAAACGCAGAAGCGCAAGCACACCTATAGCCCCCGAAGACGCCCTCCTGGAGTCCAGACCGTTCCAGATGTTTGGGTTCAGAAACCCAGGGAGGAGAAGGAAAGGAGTCCAGGGAGAAGCAAAGCCCCCGCATCCCCACCAGTGGAGGGTCAGCAACCCTGCAGGGGAGGGTGTGACATCACAAGGAGCCCAGCAGAAACCCAGGTCTTCATGTTGGCTGGAGGCGGCCAAGGACAAGGGTCGCATTTGTTCAGAAGCAGCTGCCTGCTGAGGGGCGGGCCCGGGAGAGCAAAGCCAGCCGGGCAGGGACCCTGAACTGCATGACATTGCCCCTCACCAGCCCAGCGGGGTGACCTGGGTGTGGGGGCGACACCAGGGATGAGCTGCCTACTGTGCGCGCACACGCACACGCACACGCACACGCACACACACACACACACACACACACACGGCAAAGGACTCAGGGAGGAGGTCCAGCCCAGCTAAGCCCCCCAGGGAGGTGCCCAAAGCACCCCGGCTTTCCTCAGCAGCTGCTGACCTGGTCATGGGACCCCTCGGAGATGTTAGTCAACCCCAAGCCTCCCATCAGCATGAGGCCATTGGGCTGCTCATGGCAGCCCTGCCCCTCCTCCCTCACCCTGTCACTGAGGCTCCTCAGGTTCATGTCATGAACACGCCCACTGGACCTCAGACTCGAGGCCAGCGGCCCAGTCCCTGTCACTGGCACCAGGCACCCAGGGCTTCGTCTGTGGAGGCTGCTTGGAAACTAAGGGCCACGGGGACAGTCGCCAGGCTCCAGGGCTGCGGTGGAACCATCACAGCAGCTGGGGCTTTGAGGGTGTGTCGCCCTTGGCCATGCAGGTGCCGGACTCTGTGTGACTGAGTAGGATGTGTGTGGAGTTCCCGCCTGGTCCTCATGCGACCCAGAGCTCTGGTTCCTCACCAACAGACGCGAGGCCCGGTGGTGCACGGGGACCCGAGTTCTCAGCACATGATGGCTGGGTGGACACGGCTTCCATGCAGCCGCTCAGGGGCCACCAGACTGAAGCCCCCAGCCAAGCTCTGTCCCCAGGAACCAGTGCCCCTGGGCCAGGCAGACCAGCAACGTGCCTGCCTGTGTGACCTGGGCCAGCTCCCGTAGTCGGCACAGGACATCGAGCCTGGCCGTGAGCTCCATGCATGGCAGAGGCAGCCAGCCCGGTGCCGGGGAGCCCCCAAGGCAAAGCTGGGGGACTGCAGACTCAGCCTCAGCTCCCCGTCTGTGGATGACAGCCACTCGTCATCGCGTCTGCTCTGAGGACTATTTTTAACTGATTTATGTATTTCTTACATGAGGAAGAATCAACTTCTGCTTTAGTCTGTTGCACAGGGAAGTGCTGCAGCCATGCTCAGCTCAGCAGCAGTACCCCCCAGGACCAGGGGGCCCCTCCGCCCCAGGTCCTGCAGACACGGAGCTCGGGAGACAGGCTCAGCTGCCTCTGCTGTGGAGTCCCATGAGCGCGTTCTGAGAAGGAGCACGCTGTTCATTCTCGGTCCTGCTGCTGGCCCCTGGGGTCGCGGCCACTGCCACCGGCCCCCAGCACCAACCCGCCCAGGCGGCCCCTGCACGTCGGGGGCTCATCCCAGAGCCTGCCCCTCCACCACGGGGATGCGCGGGGCCACCTGCAGCACCCAGCCTCCTGGGGAGGGTCACATTCCCCCCTCCCAGGGGAGTGGGTCCCACCACGGCCGCTGTGGCAGCTTGGGCACGTGGCTGCTGCCTCCTGACAGAGCTCTGTCCCTCGGCAGTGCCAGCGACCTGGGGGTGCTCTGGGCATCAGTGGCCCCGGGCAGGTCCCAGCTGAGAACCCAAGACTCACACACCCTGAGCTCCCACTCCCCACCCCCTCTACTCATCTCACATTTTTTGACCCAAATCAACAACCAGGTTCTCCCAACAGGCGTCTACCAGCAAGCGCCAGGCTCCCAAGTGGCTCCAAGCCATCAAATGTGGATACAGGCAGCAGAGAGGCCACGGCCCCAGGGGCTTTGTGCAGGGTGAGGGTTAAGGTCAGGGTTTGGGGGGACAGCCCTCAGACAGCCCCCAAAGACCCGGATGCAGGGCAGGGCAGAAGGAAAAGCCACGGGTAAGGCCAGACAGTGAGAGGCTCCTGGGGGGTTGGTCCCCTTGGAGCCAGACCCCAGGGAAGAGCATCTGTGGTGTGCCTGCAGCCCCCAGAGCTCGTCCCCAGGGGCCTCAGCAGGCCATGCCACCCGTGGGTGAGATGGCACCTAGAGATGAGGGTCCCCCGTTCCAGCATATGCAGGGGCTGCCTGCCCGCAGAGCAGGCCTGTGGCAGGTGAGAAGGCCTCCCAAGCAGGCCCGTCTGCAGCCCCAGCTCCATGCTCTCTGCTGGGCAGACCACAAGCTCTTGGCTGGGCATGACCACAGCCGACCCTGCTCCCCAGAAGCCCCAGCAGCCTGGCGGGGTCACATGTGTGTCCTGGGGCCACACACTCCCCCTCTGGCGGAGTCACCAGGAGGCTGTGGGGTGTCTCCTCCCCCCGGACCCACCCTGCGGCCTCCTCAAGGAAGAAGGAAGAGGTGGGAACTGTCTGGAGGCTGCGAGACCCCGGGGCCCAGACCACCTGGCTCACTCCTGAGTCCTCTGCACAAAGGTGCTCAGTCAGTCTGCATAAGAACCTCTTTGGAGAAGAAGAAACCGAGGCTCGGGGCCCCAGGCGTGAGGCGCGGGGCGTGGGTCCAGCCCAGGAAGCCCGGCTCCACCACTGCCACCCTAGGCTATAATTTGTGTCCTCCAGGGCTCATGATAGCTGGGGCTTCATGTGGGAGCACGGTTCCACTCTGTCTCACCCCAGGCCCCAAAATAAACCCAGATTAAAGGCAAAGGCGTAATTCTGAAACACTGGAAGGAGACCACGTGTGCACGCTCTCACGGACAGAGGCGAGATGCAATTCCAAGCCCTAAAGGCGGTGGCGGGCATCTCCGGCCACCTAAGATTCGAGGCCTTGTCCATGGTGACAAAGCAGCACGGGGAAGGTGACACGTTTACGACAGGCTGGGCATGGGCAGCTGCCAGTGGACACAGCTACCAGCCCTCATCCCACACGGAGAACCCCACAGATCTGCACCCACCACCTCACACAACATTAGAGCCCCTCAGTGAGCACAGCACAGAGTCCACCTTCATCACACCCACGAGGGGCTGGACGGTGTTTCCTGACCACACCCGGCGCTGGGGGTGCAAGGATGTCCCCCGAAACTCTAAGGTGCCTGGCCAAAGCCCCCAGCCCCAGGGGTATCTAAGGGACACTCCTGTGGGCAACAGAGTCCAGCGGCACTAAGCCCTGAGGTTTCACCCTCCAGGGGACACCAAGTCACGGAGAACTCAGCATCCTGAGCAGGGTGGCCAGTGAGGTCTCAAACCCTGGAGGGCCACCCCCAGCAGCGCACCTGGAGGGGATGCTGGGGGAGGAAGGGCCTGGCAGTGGGGAGGCCATCCCTGCCTGCAGACCTTGTACCCGGCTGCCCTGAGGGCCTGTGGACACTTGGCTGGGACATGAAGTCAGCCCTGGGCCCGGAAGGGCCACGGCCAGCGCTGGTTGGGACATGGGCTGGACCTGTCCACCGGGGTCTCGGGAGGTGTGTGTCTGCACCCTATTGCTGGTGCAGGCGTCAGGCTCCGGACCCCTGCCCGCATTGTTTCTGGGCCCCGGACCCCCCAGCCCCCCGAGGCCCGGCTCCCACCCTAGGCCTTCTCTGATGACCTCCTCACTGTCCCCTCTCTGCAGACTTCCCAAGGCCACTCAGCGGCCCACCGTGTGTCCCCCGTCCCCCATGCTGGATGGCTGCCCTCCCCTCGCAGCCCCGGCCAGGGCTCCTGTGCCGTCTCCGCTGGGTCCTCGCAAGGACCTGCTGCGGCAACGAAGGCCCAGCGAGGGCGAGACCCCCGGGAGGTCACACAGCTGCCCAGCTCTGCAGGCCCCTCCCGCGGCTCCTCCCTCCGGGGCGGCGCTTCGCGTGGGCAGCTTTGGGCCCCTTCTCCCGGGGCCGCGGGCCGGCTGCGTGCATCGCATTGGAATGAACTGCGGTGACCGCCTTCCGGAGAGTTCCGTCTCTAACTGACACGCGCTATCGGCCGGTTATTTGATCCAGATGCCTGTGAAATGCGGTGTTCCGCAGGGACGTTCTGGAAGGGGGTGGGCGGCCGGGCAGGGCTCCTGGCTTATGAATCAGGGAGCGGGCTGAGGGGGCGCACCCCCCACCCCCTGGGAAACGTGGGACTCGTTCCAGGTGCTTTTCCCGCCCCCGCGCCATGGGCCCCACGGAGGGCGCGGGGGTGGCACGGGCTGCAGAGGCGCTGAGGGCGCAGGTCACCTCCCCAGCCTGCCTCCCGGACCCCATGTCCCTACTTAGACACGAGGTAACGCTGTCCCCTCCCTGGCCCAGGCTCCATGAGGATCGGCCAGCCTGGGAAGGACCCTCTGCCCACAGGGCCTCGCCGGGCCTCCCCCACGGGCTGCGTGCTCAGAGGCCCCGGGCACGTCAGGGGCTTGGCCACCTCCACCTCCCGGGACCTGAGAGGCTCCCTGTGTGAAGTGACTTGATTCTGTGAGACCAGCCTGGACCTCAGGACACTTCCGGAAGCTGCCCCTGGAGTCTTGGGGCGGAGGGCACCGCAGGGATACAGTGGACACCTGGCCAGAGGGCGGCTCCGCCCCTGGCTGCCTCCCCAGGCTCCCATTGCAGAGTCAAAGCCACGCCCCGCCCAGAGCCCAGGACCCCGCAGGACCCCACCTCTGCCCCGACCCCCGACCAGGCCCTGTCCTCCCTGCACGACCGGGTCCGGAAGGACACACCGAGGGCCCTTTGCTTCCATTGTCCCGGAAAACGACCCGACCGCCGGGGCCACCACGCTTGGTGGACTGGGACCCTCCCCCTGCACACGCCTGCCAGACGGAGGGGGCGTCCGCCACTGCCCTCCTGCCCCCACCCAGGGCCCTTTCCCCTCCAAGGCCCCCCATCGGCCCAGCGCAGCCCCCCTTCACAAACATCCCTGTCCTAAGGACGCGCCCCCAGCCCTGGAGGGGTGCCACCGTGGCCTGGGTGCTGAGTCTTGGGTGACCCCTGGGTGATGGGCTGAGGAGCCCACTGTGTGCCCACAGCTGATCAGACCAAGGCCGAGTGGGGTCCCCCCCAGGGCTGGGCTGTCGGAGGGGATACCCATGGGGGAGGGAACAGAGAGGGTGCGCCTCCCCCAGAGGCCCAGCACGAGGCATAATCTTCCAGTGGGTGAGACGGGGTCTCCTCCCCTCTGCGGAGCAGCCAAGGTTGGGGGTTCCTGATCTCCTGTCGGCCGCAGGTCAGGGCACCCCGGTCACCTCACTCAGGGGTTCTCAGAGGAGCCCCCAGTGTCGGAGCCACCGAAGACAGGGAGGATTTGGCCTGGCCTCAAGACTGCGGGATTTTAAGAACAAAATGATATTTAGGGTAACGTGGGCCAGAGCCCATTCCCGCCCCAAACCAAAGTCTAGGGGGACCTCCCATCTCCAGCTCGGGGTGTGTCCGCAGTGAACGACCACGAACTGGAGTCGTGTCCAAAAGACACAGGCCACAGCGTCCACCAGGGCCTTGGGAGGCCTGAGGGTGTGGTGGGGGCAGCCCCAGGCCAGGGGCACAGGATGGGGTGCGGCACGGGCTCTGGGGAAACCAGAGAGGGGCCCTGTTGGGAGCGAGGTGGAGTCTGGGTCTCTGAGGCTGCCTGTGCCCTCTGCCGTGTCCAGGCGGGCCGTGGGGCGCGCAGGCCCTGCTCAGGAGCCCCGCGAGGGCCACCCAGGGCGCCGGGAGGGCGTGGAGCCAGCGACGGTGCCCTCTCCCACCACAGCCGCCCCCATGAGGGCTCCTGAGGCTCAGACAGAACCAGCCCCGCCCCGCCCAGCTGCAGCAACCCCCACCCCCCCACCCCGCCCCGACCTGTAGGCCCCGCCCCTAGCTCCGAGGACCCGCCCCCGGCTCCGAGGACCCCCTCAGGCCCTTTGTGGCCATGGCCTCCTCCTCCCTGAACTCTGAAAGCCCCACCCCCACCCCGTTCCCACCAAAGTAGAAACTGATCCTCTCGAGGGGTTGGTTGCAGGGTGGTTTGGGGGAACGCATGGCAGGGCCCACAGGGGCCCTCGGATTCTTTCCATGTGTGGCAGGGGCCGTGGTCTGAGAGCCAGTCCCCAGGGCTCACGGCCAGGCTTGGCTGACCACCGGGGGCTGGCTGCAGGCCACGTGGCTTCCAGCCTCAGGACGCCCCGCCCCGCGTGACACCCTTCGCCCGCTGACTGGGTCAGTGCCAGGGGCCCTGCTGCCAGAGCCGCCCCTCCAGGGTCCAGACAGGGACGGCGAGGCGGGGCGGGGCCGGGGGGCCTGGGCCCTTCCCAGGAGAGACCGCCCTCCTCGGGGGCTGCCCTTCCCAAGGCCGGCTCACAGAGGCCGGGGGCCAGTCCTGGGCCTGTGCACACAGCCCTGCGCAGGGGCTGCTGGCGGGGTGGGACAGCACCCCAGGGCCAGGGGAGCACCCCACACGTCCAGGGCAGGCAGCTGGGGGAGGGCTTGGAATCCAGCAAACCTGCTGGTTCTCACGGGGGCCCAACAGTTTTTCGTTTCAGGATACTCACATGTGTTAAAACAGGAAATAAAGGATGTGAGAAGTGCGTCCCCCACACCCTGTGGGGGCAGCGGGCTCTTCCTGTGGCCTCAGCCCCACACGCCCCCACACAGCCCGGGAGGGACCCCAGGCCCAGCCCAGGGCCCAGCCGCCCTGCATTCCGGAGCTGCTTTTTCTCTGAAGCTCTTTAACACACGCGTGTCCACACACACACACACACGCGCGCGCGCGCGCGCGTGCAGCAGGGCGGGGCAGGCCAGTGCGGTGGACGCGTGTGGACTGGAAAAGCGAGGCGTGGGGACCCCCATCCTGATGGATTCTGACCACACATGCGTGCAGAGCGTCCAGCCCTTCCCAAGCGTGGGCCCTCAGCTGCAGCCACACCCCACCATGCACAAGGGGGTCGGGGTCTGCCCAGGGCCCCCCAGCAAGCGTCCAGGGCTGCACCTGGCCCAGAAGTTTCCGTCTCCCGCAAACCCGCTCAGCTCCGGGTGTGGCCGTAGAATCGAGGTTGGTCACGGCTGTTTGGAGGCTGATGTCATCTCGTCTCTGTGGAGTTAACACTGTGCTGGCCTCACCTCCCCTTCAGTTCGGGAAACTCGGTCATAAGTGCCAGTCTTCCCTGTCTGGGGTCACGTTCCCAAAGCGGCAGGCATGGCCATGGACCATGGCGTCTGTCCCAGAGAGGGGCCCCGCCTCTCCCTGATGCCCCAGGAGGCCGGCGTGGCCGGCTGGGCTCCTGCAGACCCCGAGAGGGAGCACTGGATCTCCTGTTCCAATTCCAGCTAGAAGTTCTGGGCCTCGGTTGTCCCCAGGACCCAGCCATGGCTCCTGACGGGCCTGTCTGTAGCACAACTGCCCTGGCCATGTCCAGCTGCCCCCAAACGACCTTCCCTTGGCCCTTAGTGGCCCTTGGTGGCCGTTGGTGGATGCCTTTTGTGGACTCAGCTCCCTGCCAGGCCCTGGGAGGGGAAGGCAGTGGCGGTGCCCCAAGTTATGCTCCTGCCACCCACTGCCCTGGCCACATGCAGGGGCTCCGGCTAGGTCACAGCCCAGCGGTGGCCCTCCCAGGGCGGGTCCTGGCTTCTCCCCATCCCAGCAGCCCCAGCACCTCCTGCCACCATGTCCCATCACAGGGGACGAGTTCTCAAGGGCCAGGCGGAGACAACAGCCCGGTGGACACCGTGTCAAGGCTGGCTGGGGTCAGGAGAGCGGGGGCACCCCCTTTGAAGCCTTAACCCCAAGCAAGCCAGTTGACTACCACCAGTGTCCACACAGGCCGTGTGTGTGCCAGGAACATGACAGTGCCGCCTCCCAGGAGTTTGCCACCACCTAGCAAAGTGACCGAAGCCACCTGCCGATGTCGTCATCATTTGCAACGAACCCTGTCCCCCACGAGCTGGATGTCGAGCAGCCACGGCCCGGGACTCGTGGCCACAGCTGTGCTGCCCACGCCGTGTCCCCAGAGGGTTCTGTGTCCAGCACAGCCGGGCAGGACAGAGGCCCTCCGCCCTGTCACTCACTCTCTGGCACCACCACCAACCTCGGGTGCGTGTGGGGTCGGAAGTCAAGGGTTGCGTCCCTTGTGTCACTGTAATTCCACTCCCCACCTCCAGGGTGTGCAAAGGAGCCCTTCCGGTCAGCGCCTTTTCCCAGCTTGGGGTTGATGGTCTCGGTGCCGTCCACAGGCAGGAAAGTTCTCTGACAGGGAGGCCCCCATGCCGTCGGCAGGCGGCGTGGCCAGCAAATTCGGAACGCAACCAGGAGTACCGGGCAGGAAGCTGGAGACAGAGGGCACGGCCAGTGGGGGGCAGCCCAGATGGGGGCTCAAGCACCTACAGGGAGTGGGTGGGGCTCGGGGCTGGCGGATGCAAGTGCATTCAGGACTGGGTGGGGGGGGTTGCATCCGGTGTGGTGGGTGGGCCGGTGGGTGGATGCACAGAGATAGACAGACGATAGAGAGAGAGAGATACATGATAGATGAGGGATGATGATGACAGGTGATAGATAGATAGGACACAGATATGTGTACAGGTAGATGGATGACTGACAGACATACGGCTGGACATACAGATGATGGGTAGGTAGATGGATAGATAGGCAGATAGATGATAGGTGCACAGAAATGAGAGTGGCTGCACAAATGGACTGACAGGACAGACAGGCAGAAACGTGCTGTGTGTGTGTTAGGGTTCTGCAGGCTTAAAATAGGCCCTGTCCCTAGTGGTTGACAACATGGGCTTTGAGACCCAACAGCCCTGAGTTCAGGTGTCAGGCCCACGGGCTGCTGGCTGCACGACTGTGACCACTCATCCAGACTCAGTGTCCTTACTTCCAAAGTGACCCATCTGTGTCATGTGGATGTGACGCCTGGGTGGAGGGTCACTGCAAGGGTGACCTGACCGCTGTGCTGCAGGGGGCAGGGCTAGGGCTGGCTTCTTGTCCTTCCCTGACTGTGGGCCAATCGCTGTTCTAGGACAGCATCCTGGCTCCCCATCCTGGCAAGGAAGGGCTGGCCCGTGGGGGAGAGCCGAGGAGCCAGGGTCCAGAAGTTCCTCTAGACCAGGGCAGGCACGATCCAGGTCCCCACCATCCGAGGGGAAGTGGGGCCCCACGCCGGCCGCGGCTTGATTAAGAACAGAACAAACAAGATAAGGTACAAAGCTGCGACGTTTGAGCCTGCTGCAGATGTGACGTGAGAGCCCGGGGCCAACAAGACCATGTGCAGCAGGGGACACACCAGCCGGCCACCAGAGGCCGCGGGGACACGGGCCTGTGGCCTCAGGAGGTGAGAATGCAAGAAGGACACAGACACCTGCATGGCTTGCTCAGAACACGACGGGACACGGTGGAGCTACAGGGGGACTACCCCAGATCCACAGCTTCCTGGGTTCTCAGAACTTGTCTTCGGGGACAGCAGAACCACACCCCATTCTGAGGGCAGTGAGACCCCATTCACCTGGGTCACGGCCAGCGCGGCCCACGAGTCAGAGGGTGACATGTCCATCCATCAGCAGTGCTCTAACCCCCATGCGGGGACCCCCTCCATGGCTGTGGCCACAGGCGCCAGCAGGTGCTCATGGCTGGGGTGGGGTCTCTGGGGCAGACCCGGCTCTGAGGCAGGGCCTGGAGCGGCCCTGGGGGGCTCACACCCAGGGCTGCCTGTTCTCAGCCGACCCAAGGTCAGAAAGGTCACACGGAGCTGACCGTAGCGCCAGAGTCCGGCTCCTGCGGTCCTCTCCACCGCACGCCCAGGTGTCCGATTTAAAGCCAAGTGCTCGGGCAGCACACGGTGGCCCAGCCACACGCAGTCGGAGCCACCTGTGTCACAGGTGCCACTGCGATCCCGGCCATCCCCCTGACACACCCAAGGTGAAGTGCTCAGGTCCTCGGCCGGCCAGCACGTCCCGCTGGTGGGGAAGAGCCCGAGGAAGTCACCCCCTGACGGCGTCCCTCTCAACAACCTCGCAGGCTGTCCCACGCCCGCAGGCGCAGGCACCCCCTCCCAGGGGACTGAGAGCAGGGAGACACAGCTCTCCACCACAAAGACGCGCAGGGAGGGGACGCCCTTGGCAGTCAGGGCTCCCGGTGCTTGGCCACCACGTCTGCCATCCTGTTACGGAGGAAGCAGCCAAAGCAAAGACAATAAACAGAGGTGTGCCAAGGGGAAGCGCGGTGCGCGGGAGCTGTGGGCCGGCGCCCACGGCACCGACCTCTGCCCGGAGCCAGCCTGCCCGCGTCCCGTCTCTGCCGGCCTGGCCTTGCCCTGCACGCCGCCTCAGTCAGGTGGCCCCTGTTCTTACGGGGCACCGTCCCCGGCTTCCGCCCTTGTGACCTTTGCCAGGACCCCGGCGTCCCACATGTTCGCTTCAGCTGTCCCTCCCACTCTGCGTCATATGGATCCCGCCCAGGGCCGGTCAGCATCCTGGGGACCCTGACACAACCCTGGTGGTTCCCCACAATGTCCTGCAGCACGGAGGAGGGAAGGCCTTTCAAAGCGGCCCAGCCCAGGTTGCACCTGAAGATCAAGTGCAGCCGGGGCGAACCAGGAGGAATGGTCACGAGGCCAAACGCCACCGCAAAGAAGCCCCGTTCTGTCACCTGGAGTGACCGGAGGCAGCATCGGTCGCCAGTGTCTCCCCGAGGGTCACTGTGCTCGTGTGGCCTCGCCGCCTCCTGCCTGAGGACGGGGCAGGACCTCCGGGGCATCCCCAGGAGCCCAAGATGCAGCTCAGGCAATGCCTGCTGTCACCAGGCCATCGCTGGCTGCTCACTGCACTGTGGCCCTATGTTCTCACGCTATTTCCTGCTTTTGCTCAGGCACCACAGGGAGCCCGGGCTGACCCCCCTAGCCAAGTCCAGCCAGCTACCACCCACCCCTCTGCTCAAGGAGGGACTGCCCCCGTCACCTCCCTGGGCTGGGCAGTCATCGGCCTCACCTGCCCTGGTGCTGTCCTGGGGGGGACGGGAAATCTGGTCCCTGCCCCTCCCCTTGGACAGAACAGAAGCTGGCATGTAAGCTCGGAGTCTGGCTAGTTCCTGTCAGGTTGGTGCTGCTCACCTGGACCCCCATCTGCCCAGTCAGTGCAAACGAACTCACCTGCTCTGAGTTAAGCCCCAATGACCGCTGGGTCTGAGGGCCACTTCATTTGCTTATCAATCGTTTCCACTGGGCATCCCGTCTCTCCCTCGGGGATAGGCAGGGACTTCCTAGATGTCCTTGACCCTCGTCCCCAGCTGGTGGTCGACGCCGTGGCCCGAGCTGTCTGGCTCAGTGACTGTGCTGACAGCACTCTCAGGGGCATCCTCTGTGATTCTTACGCGAAACTGCTGTGGGCGCCGTCCCCAAGCCCACTTTGTGAGGGTGACGCAGGCCAAGGTGCTGGTCAACACAGAGGCAGGGCTCACGCTCCGGTGCCCACTGCTCCTGGCTCTGCCCTTTCTCCATGGGGCTCTACGGCACACCATCCCCCCCAAACCAACATGACTGGACACAGTGGGCTCCGTTGGCCACAGGCGCCAGTCTTTGTGGGACCAAATCTTAGGCGTCACAAAAGGACCTTTGGGTTCCACCGAGAAACCCAAAAACTTAAATTTAGGGAAACCACTTTGAAAGGGTCTACCTGATGACATGTGACCCTGCAGCCCCGGTGACCTGCCCAGCAGGCTGAGGCCACCCAGGGCCTGCAGAAGGGTCCTCCTGGCAGAAGCCATGTGGACACAGCTCTGGAACGAGGTGTTCACGGGAACGCCACGGGGGGTTTGGTTTCGCTTGGGGACATCATCTCCCTCTGTCCCCTAACCCACAGCCTGGCCACCACAGTGGGTCCCAGTCCTGCGCCCCAGGTGCACAGCTGGGCGTGGTTCCCACAGGTGAAAGGGAACTTTCCGGACAGACGCGAGCCCCATGGGACTCCTAAGCCCGCAGGAGCTGAGGCTGCGAGGACAGGGGCCCGTTGGGACCTCGAAGCCAAAAATCAGCCTGTGTCCTCTTTTCTGCAAAGATGGGCTCTAAAAGCAGGGTCACCGCCTAGGTCACATGTCCCGGGGCCCTGGAGGAGGCCTGTCAGGGGCCACAGCCACAGCCGCCTCCCTGAGGGGTTGCCGCTACGTGTCCTGACCGCTGGGACAGGCTGCCCCCAAAGCAGCCTGCGTGACACCAGAGCCAGAAGCCGACGCCGCCTGTCCACCCAGCGGAAGCGTTACCACTGAGCCACCCACACTGCAGACCAGCCCTCGGCCGCCCTGCAAATAAATCCTCCGTGGGCGTCGACCCCAGCCCTGGCTCCGTGCCACATCGGTGGGTTTGGTAAAAGATCGTCCCCCTCAACAGCCCGGATTTCCCCATTAGAGGCTCATGCCTTTGGCTTAAGGCGCGGAGGGCACCCGTGTGTCGTGCAGCACCAGCCCCTCTCTGGGCCGCAGCAGGAGGAACCCAGCGCAGAGGCGAGAGGGGTGGCGCGGGGACAGGAGGAAGCCCAGCGGTCAGCACAGCTGGGGGCAGAGGGTGAGAGCAGCAGCTGCCTTTGTGGCCGGTGGAGAAACGCCCAGCGCGGGGGAGGAGGCCTCCCGCCGAGGAGAGGGCAGGCGGGGCGGGGCGGAGGGAGCCGCGTGCCCCCCAGCCCTCCCCGCAGCGGAGGCTGCCCGAGGCACCCCCGTGGCCCCCACCGCGTGAGGCCGCAGCGGGGGCTTTCCGCCATCGCCGAGCGCATCTGCGGAGCCACAGGGAGGGCTTCCCGAGGCCGGAGGCGGGCGAGCCGTCTGGAGCGCGCTTGGGGCGTTCCGGCGGCCAAAGTAAACCCACGTGCGCCGTTACATAACCCGCGCAGCCCGCCCGGAACGCCCGCCCGCCAGCCGCTCGGCCGCGGGCACCGTCCCCTCCCGGCCTGCTGGCCCCTCCGTGGGAGGGAGGGGCGGGTCCGTCTCCCGGTTCGGGTCATGGGCACGCGGAGAAGGCAAACGCCACGCGCCGGCGAAGGCTGGTGCCGGTCCCGCAGGGCGGTGACGGAGAAGCCCGCAGTCGGGAAGCCTGAGGGCAAGCCCGCGCCCACGCCCCCCGGGCACAGC
>PVJL010015177.1:0-25063 GCA_004026885.1 Lyroderma lyra | reverse complement strand
GGTTAACTGCAATCTGAAAATATTACATGGAAAATTCCGGAAAGACACAGTTCATAAATTTTAAATTGCTTGTGGCTCTGAGTAGCACTCTGTCCCCCCCGGGATGTGAGCCGTCCCTTTGTCCAGCACCTCCACGCTGCACATACAGTACAAGAAGGTATTTGAGAGGGAGAGACCACGTTCATGTAACTTTTATCCCAGCACGTGGTTGTAATTGTTCTATCGCACTGTTAGGTGGTGGTTATTTCTTACTGTGCCTAAGGGATAAACTAACCCCCCAGAGGTAAGTCCATATGGGAAAAGCGGTGATTCCTGTAGGGTTCCGTACTATCCGGGGCTTCAGGCATCCCTGGGGGTATTGGGGGGTATCTGGTGTGGACAAACGGGGGCCGCTGTGTGCAGTTCCCCGTGATGGAACATGCAGGGGGCAGGGGGTCGGGAGCAGCATCCCTGGGTTGGGACATTTAGGATGCAGCCTGGGGGCCGAGAAGGAGCCAGGCATGGGCGCGTCCCCAGGGACAGAGCTCTGAGAGGGAACAGCCACCTCAAGGCCTCCGGGCAGGAGGGATGCGGGCATCCTCTGGGAACATCAGGAGGCACCCATCAGGGTGGAGAAGGGAAGGGGTGGGAGCGGGTGGCACAGCAGGGGCGGAGAGGCTGGTGCTTCCTTCTCGGTGCTCGTGAAGAAGTCCACTGCCTTAGTGCCGTTTGCCTTCCGTCCTCGTTCCCACCTGGGCTTCGGTCACCTGCCCTGATATTCTCTGCACCCGACTGTGAAGGGCACGTTTGGTTTCATTGGCTTAGGGACATGGTGTGGATTTTATTTGAAACCCTGCTGAGCTCCAGTCAGCAGCTTGGGGAGGGAGTGGCCTGGGTTGGGGGACCAGGAGCTGCTGGAATGTTCTGGAGCAAGACAAGGGGTGGCACATGTGGTCAAGAGTAAGCCGTGGAGGGCCAGTAGGCTGACTGGCATCCTGTGGCTGGAGCCAGGATCCATCAAGGAGAGTGGCTTAAATGCTCCTGTATCAGGCTGGCCCCTGCCTCAGTTGCCTCCTCTGGCTCTGGCAGCCTGAATCACGTCTTCTCATGAGCGTGTTTTGCTAGCCTCCTAAACACAGCTCTGTGCCCTTGGGAGCAAGCGAAACCCCAAACACTGGCTGGAGAAGGCGACCTCTACATACTGAAGAAAGCACAGCCCCGGGAAACCACCTGTTGGTGGTCACTGGAGTAAACCCCGAGGCCACACTCCCATCCAGGGTAACGATGATCGTAATAGCCGGTGGGCAGTCGGTGACCGGCGGCAGTCGGCTGCGTGCTCAGTGCGCGCTGTGCACTTCCTGCTCTGAGGGGGGAGCATGCCCGGCTCCCGCTAGGAGCACAGAAGGCTAAGGCACAGCGGGGATGAGGGGCTTGCTCAGGCATCTTACTCAGGCAGTAGTGAGCTGGGGTCTTCATGCACTCAGTCTGTCTCTCACCCTTCGTGCCTCCCTGCCTGCTGGCCAGCGTGGGGTTTCCGCCATGGCTTTGCCTACACAGCCGGCCAGAGCTGCACTTAAATACACGTCTCTCAACTGAGAGTCTGAGGCTTTGGGCTGTCCCGGAGCTCCCTGCGAGCCCCTCAGTGCTCTTCGGGTTCCTGATACCCCAGAGCAGTGGTTTTCACATCCCATTCCTAGACTAGTGCCAAACAGAATACAAAAGAGTCTCTTGGAGAACTTGAAAATGTGCAGAATCTTGGGCATTGCCACCAAGATTTGGATTTCAGGTGGCGAGATCTGGGATCCATGATGCATTGCACAGTCAGGTCTAGAACGTGGACGCACACTGCAGGAGCGGTTTGCAGGCCGGCTCGCCCCCACGCCTGTGTCCTGACTTCCATCTTTGCAGAACTGGCTGATTCTCTGTGTGCAACCCCATGCGCGTCACTGTCACACCATGTATAGACTTTCACGTCTGCTCACTCCCCTTGTCAGATGCTCACTGAAGGCAAGGACTGGGTCTTACTCATTTTTATACATAATCTGTGCCATATGGTGAGTATTCTACAAAGATTTGGGAATTAAAGGATGTTGGAAGGGATATATATATATATATATATATGTAACAAAATGTCATGTGTTTACAGAGAGAGTTGCCTGCTCTTTCCTAGTCAAGGGTATGGGGTTCTCATGTCACTCATGCCAAGAACACAAAGGCTGGTACCTTGTACCTAATGAATACATGAGTTGTTTCTGAAATTATGGGAGTGGTCTTCTGTGGCACCATTCACATTCCTTCACCAAGCCTCCATGAAAGGGAATGACATGGGCCTGAGGTGGTTGGCCAGAGTCCAGGGTGTGTGGGTCTAGAGAGGAGGACATCTGGAGTTGAGGAGCTTAGCCTGGTGGTGCCAGGGCCAGCTGTTCTGCCCTCTGGGGACCCTCAGCTCAGGGACTCTTGGCTGAGCCCGTGCAGCAGGCTGGCATCCCCACGCTGGCCAGAGGGCCGGGTCAGGCCATCTCCACCCTCAGGGACTGCAGCCCATTGAGAAATACAGACTCAGAGGTTAAGTGTGAACAGGGAGGTCACTTAGACAAGGGCTTTGCAATCCAGACTGGAGTGTGGGGTGAATCAGACAATGTCTCTGTGACCTCCAGCAAGTTAACCTCCCTGGTCTCCCTCACTGTAAAGTAGGGGTTGTAATAGTACCTGTCATGTACACCCAGTAAACATGGACACATATTTGTTGAATAAATGAGAGCTGAGACCCAGTTCAGGAAAAGCTTCCCAGAAAAGGAGATGTCTGAATTATGTCTTCAAGAACAAATAACATTTATCCAGGGGAAGTGGG
Organism: Lyroderma lyra; assembly: GCA_004026885.1. Lineage (NCBI taxonomy): Eukaryota > Metazoa > Chordata > Mammalia > Chiroptera > Megadermatidae > Lyroderma > Lyroderma lyra. Next base: position 22,233 of record PVJL010015177.1, on the reverse strand, counting down.
ACACTTCAGGTGGAGGGGACTACGAACAGAGATATGGAGGTACACGTGGCGTGTGAGGGAGGATGCAGACAGTTCACAGATTACCCGGGTGGGAAGCTCTAGGTGGTGGGGAGCCCAGGAGGTGAGAGCTGAAAGGCTGTGCCCTCCTGAGCATCTTAAACTTCATTTCTGAATTGGTCCATTGGAAGAAGTTAAAGAAGCGATGTAACCGGGCCTGAGCTTTACATATGGTCAGTATACAGAACGGGCTCTGAACTCTTCAGCTCGGTGTTAATCAAGCCCTGGGTCTCGTTCCATGAACACACTCCTGCAAAAATTATTTGTAGATTATTGTCCTCATGCCCCTTTTAGCCAGCAGTGCTCGGGGACTGGACCACTGGGGGCATGTCAACTCCATGACCAGGTCTGGTTTGCCACGTCCCACAGGCTCCGGGGGGATGAAAGGGAATCATCCGGCAAACCCTAATCAGATTTCCCAGGCAGGCATCTGGCCGGCCCGATTTAGATTATCATACATTATCCTCGGCTTGGAGAACGGCTGATGGCGGCAAGATTAGCTCACACTTTGCAGTCGCCCTGGGAGTTTACACAGCAGCCAGCCTGTTTGTCAGCTAATGCTCCAAAGTTTCCAGCCTCCATGGGGACTGTGCTTCCAGCTCTGCTTGATGTTTTATTCAAATGCAGCAAAAGAAAGGTACAAAGCGGATGGCAAGCTAGAAGCTTCTAGGACTGAGAAGCCAGCAGTGGGGCCCCTCTCTCAGTCTTGTCCTGGGACTGTTTTTCTCATTTTTCTGACACCAGCCCAGAATTTTTATTTCGAAGGCTGGAATTTGAGAGAGCCCTGTTTTGTGAGCTGCACCCCAGTCCCCTGTGAATTGGTGCTTCCAGTGCATTCTAATCCCTAGGGCTGGTCGAGTGAAGGCCTGTAAAGCAGATCTCTTTGTGTCACTCTTCTCCGCAGACACTGACAGTGGCTCTCACTAGGTGTGGAATGAAGTCCAAACTTACCAGCCCCGGGCTTGTGGTTCTTCTGTTGTCGCTCCATCTTTAATTTCCTCTCCTTCGCACATTTATGCTGCTGCTTCTACCCAGAACACCTCACATCTGCCTGCTAAAAATCTCAAGTGTTGTTCAGGTGCCCCCCACAATATTGTTCCCTGCACTGGGCCTTTCCGTTTCTGCTAGGTGGCACCTGGGTTTCCCACTCGTGTCGTTGGACTTGCTTGCGTTCGAGTGGTTTGTGAGGTTGGCACTCTAAAGAAGGAGACCCTTGAGCTTAGTTATGATCATGAGGTCTTTTGGACTCCCCATCTCCTCCCGCAGTGTCCAGTCCATGACCTCACATGTCTATAGGATTAGATTCTATTCCAGGGACTACCTGACCACACTCTCCACTTGATTCCAAGTGTTTTCAGATATTTTGTTTTGAGGACCAGGATAGTGAGCAGCTCATCCATGGCCTTCAGGTATTTCTTCATTTTTTTCAGTGCCTGAGCTCTGGGGCTTTCTATTTTGAGACTGTGTTCATGGGTGTGTGGGAAGGAGAAAAGCTAGGAGGGGGAGAGGCCCCTCGCAGCTCTGACCTGAATATTCTGGAACCACTGGCCCACCTGGTTTCCTTTCAGCCAAATAGCAGAGTGTTGGCCACAGCTGGAGACATCTGTGGGGAGCCGAGGGAATGGTGCCAGGGAGTCAGACAGCCCCTGGGAGCAGGGATGGTAGCCCCTGAGTCTTGTAGCAGGTCTTTGGGAAATAACCCAAACCCCCAGCTTCAGGCTTAAGAGGCTGGAGATTTCTTTGAGTTCAATGTTGTGTCCAATAAAATGAGGGTCATCATGTGCAACCCAGTCACTGATAATTTAGGGAAGACACTTCAGAGGGTCAGATACCTCCTTCCATCCCCATGTTATCCCAGTCTGAACCCCCTCAAACTGGCTCAGGACAGTCTTAAAAACATTATTACAAAAGGTAATGTTAATTAATGGTGGCATCTTACACTTGCATCTTTCTTGCTTGCTCTACATAGTATGTCATTCTCAGCTCGGGAAGTGCTCATGAGGGCTGGGTGCCCATCTCTGGGATGGCTGTGCAGGCGGGTGGTGGAGGGGGTGGGGAGCTGGGGCTCTCACCTCTGCAGGACCCTGCTCATTCCGGCTGAGCCACCCCATGCCTCTGTGGCCTTGGGCAAGAGACCTAACCTTCTCAGCCTCAGTTTCTTCGCTGTAAAGTCAAGATGCTAGGGCTACTCTGAGGATGAAAAGAGATGGTTCCTGTTCTGGCCTGCTGCCTGGCGTCCTGTGAGGGTGCAGTCCATGTGAGTGAGCAACTGTGGAGTTAGGGAGGCAGGGCCTTTGGCCTCCAGGAGGGCATGGTCCAAGGCAGGAGAGGGCCTCACCTGTGAGCAGTCCCCACCAAGGCCGGTGAAGTAGATAGAGCCAGGCCTACTCAGTCCTTCTTCTCAGGGGCCTCGGGGGCCTGCCCCGAATCTCACAGCTGTCATGCAGCCGAGCTCGGGTGTGGAGCAGGGCTGCTGCCTGAGCTGGAGGAGGAGCAGGCAGACCCTCCATCACAGTGCCATGCAGGACGCAGGCTGCTACGAGGAGGAATTTTGGGTTATAAAAGTGGTTAGGAAAATAGGGGTCATGAGAAGGTGTCTCTCCCTTACAGACAGGAGTGGTCCAAGGGCTCCAGGGCACCCCAACAAAGAGGGAACAGGAGACCTCCTGCAGGCCCACCAGCCCAGAGAGCCTGCTGTCCACTGCGTGTCACAATTTAAGTGTGTACTTTAACTAATTGGTGGCATTACACCGTGGCAAGGGGAGTGAGTGGCTGTGCCTTTTCTGAGACAGAATCAGAGCTTAGATAAGATATTCTCATAGGAGCTCAGAGCCAGGCCTTTATTTTTAGATCAAATGGGGGAAAGGAGACAGTAGCTTGTTTTTCTGGTTTTTTGTGTTTTTTTTCCCCACTAGGTATGGATAGAAAACTGGTCCCTTTAACTTTTAACCCATCGTGGGTATGGTTCTTAGCAGACTGGAGGTAGAGGCTGCCTTTTCTTCACAGTCCCATTTTTATAATGAAAAACTAATTTTTAATACTTCGGGAAAAACAATGCTAGAGTATAATTAGCCTGGATAGCCTTGGAAATGCTCTATAGCCTGTCACTTATTTATCAACTTGGAAATGGAAGTTACCTTTCACTACCCAAGATGCCATCATTTTTCTGGACACTTGCTCTCTGGGCCAGGCACCACGCCAGTCCCTGGGACATTTGTTAAGGTTGTACTGAGCTCCTGCCATGTTCCGGGCACTTCTCTAGGTTCTAGGGATACGCAGCTTATACAACAGAACGCATTACCTCTCAGCAGTGCATTCTACTGGGAGAGATAAACAAGCAAACATCAAGCAATGCTAAAGCGACGAACGTCAGATGATGTAACAGAGGTGGCTTCTTTAAAAGGGAAGGCTAAGAGGGTCCTTAGGGGAGTGACAGGGAGGAGTCAGCCGTGCAGTCCCCTGGGGAGAGACCCCAGGCATGGCAAAGGCTCTAAGGCCAGAACCAGCCTTCCGCCACGGGGTCAGAAGGAGGGCAGGTCACCGTGGCTGCACCAGAGGGGCGAGGGCCGGAAAGGAGGGCAGAGAAGGGGGCAGGTGACAAATCGTGCGGGATTTTTAGGCCATGGCAGAGGTTTTCCCAGTCACTGCAGAGTTTTCAAGTAGGAGAGGGCTATGGTGGGATTCACCTTTCTGAATGATGACTCCGAGGGGGGATCGCAGGCCCCAGGGGAGCCCCGTCCGGAGGCCCCTGCAGGAGTCTAGCGCCGACGAGGATGGAGGGACGGTTAGGAGCAGGGCCGCGGGGACTGGGGGTGGTGTGGATGCAGGAGGCGAGGGGAAGAGAGGAAGCCAGACGGCCTCTGGGCGGTTCTGTCCTTTACTTACTGAGCTGGAAAAGGCTGCATGAACAATGGGTTTGGGGGGACTGAGAACGTTGTGTTTGAGTGTGAAGTGTGAGCTTCATACTGGACAAGCGGAGATGTTGTGTCAGCCATCAGTCACATAGTTTGACATTTGAGAGAGGTCACATCTCATCTCACAAGCTCAAGCGTCCCGTGACACTTGTCATAGTCCCAGAACTGACCCGTGTATCCACTGGGGGTGAGGATCTCAGGGGCACGGGGCTGGTATGGGGGCGGCTCCAGCCCTACTCTCTCGGAGGACGGTGGGCTGGTTGGACTGGTCCTAGACTCTGCCACCCACTAACTGTAGAGCAAGGACCTTGGGCTTCTAAATTTAACTCTTGCTCTGCCAATGACTTACGCAAAAAGTGAAGCCCCTGGACCTCCCTGAGCCTGGTCTCCTTAAACGTGTGACGTGCATGATGCCACTTTCCTCGTGGGAGCTTGGGGGATGGCTTGAGATCCAGGGCCCGCAGAGCAGACATCACGAGCATGGGGGTTCCTCTCCCTGGGACTTGGTGACTAAGCATTGGAACCGCTGAGACATTCTTTGACTTGCTGCACAAAGTGTGTGTTTACCTTGTGCTAAGCGCACAGGATGGAGAGGTAAACAGAGCAGGCCCTGCTCTTGTGGAACTCCCGGTCTAGCAGGGGGTCCACGGTAAATAAACACGTAGATGACCGCTTTCCCGGCGGTTTTGCCAAGCAGCCGGGTGGTGGGGGGCCTCTTGGGGGCGGGTCCCCGGCTGTGAGCTGGGCAGTGAGGACGGCTGACCGTCCCAAAGGCAGGGGGTGAAGTGGCCTCAGAGAGTCCTCTCTGCAAGGCTGCCGCCTCCCCTCCCCGCTCCCCTGCCAGGGGTGTGAAGGTGGCTTCCAGGAGGCCCGGGGCAGGCGCGCTTCCTCCCAACCTGGGCTCTCTGAGGCCCTTTCGCTTCCGTGACCTCGTGGCCACACCTCTTCTTACCTGTCTGGTTCCACGTGGGACAGGAGACTGTGGGGCTTACCTGGCTTTCCTCTTAGACCCCCGTTCGGGGGACTTTCTGGTGGATGATGCGCCTCCCCTGGTCCCTTCCTGGCACACTCCCGAGGTCGCCATGTCCTCTCCTTTCCTCCCCCTTTCTCTCTGGGGTGGACACCGAAGACGTCTTTCAGAAAGACTCTTCAAAGTGAATGCTTGGGGCTCCCCATCTTCTTATCTGGAGTCCAGCAGCGTTTTTGTGGGAATCTCTTTTTTTTTAAGGAGCGTTAATGTGAAAGGGAGTTTTAAACTTTATCTCACAAGCTCTCCACTTTTGCTTCCCTTCGGCCTCTCTTCCTGAGCATGCTGCTCCTTTCTTCCCTTATCTGCTCTCGGCTCCCTCTGCCTCTTCCCCTTCCCCGTTCCTCCAGGCTTTCTCTTATCCTTCCTCCCTCCCCAAGCCGGACAGCGGGGCTCCTTCGCCCAGCAGACAGTGAAGGGGCCCCTGCACTCCCGCCGCCCAGCCCCCTTTGAAGATGCCTTTGATAGTGTGGGGGTGACCCCTGGCACACCTGGGGCCGCTGTGCCCGCGGGCCGAAGTTGCCCAGACTTCAAAGAAAGCAAATGTTTCCCTTAACTCCACACAGTGGATTTTCTCCGGGAGGAATTTCTGCAGACACTAAGAAAAATGCACACCCCATGTTCAGTTATGGAGGGGCCGACCCCTCACTCACCTCCCGTCTGGGGCTGGGCTCCCTGCTAGAAGGTGCAGTTCCAGGCTTTGGCTGCCCCTGAAAAATTCCCGGCAAAGGGGGACGTGCTCCGAACCTATAAAAAGGGAAAGCAGAGGGGCCGGTGGCCGCGCTCTCCTCAGATCTGACCACTGCCGCCTCCCCACCAGCAGTGCATGTGAGCAGGACGCCCTTGCACTTGGTGGCCTGCGTCAGCTGTTGGTGCATTTGATGAACCGTAGATCGTTAGCTCCGTCTGCAATTTATTAGCATTGCTTTTCTTTTCTGACCATCCCAGCCGTAGACTTAGTATCAGTGTAGTCGAAAATACATGTGGATAGTGCAAGCCTCTTGCCTTTACTAGAGTTACAGATACATTTGAATTTTATTGTGAGTTTTGAACAAATCAGGCATTTTCCCCAAAGGAGTCACTGCTTATTGTTTGTCATAAATGTGCGTGCGTGTGTGCCTGTGTGCGTGGAGGTACATCCACGTTACACAGATCAAAATCATGGTCATACAGATGGATGATCACGGGGTGGATTGATGAGGTGGGAGGGGATGGTTTAGTAGCTTTTTTGAACACGTTCTAGATGCCAAATACTCTCTGAGGCACTTTATATGGATTGCCTGCTTTATTATGTGACAGCCCTATGAGATAGCTATAATAATGTTTTCATCTCAAAGATAGTTGAGGTCATGAAAAGTTCAGTGACTTGTCCAAGGTCCCACAGCTAGGAAATGGAGAAGCTGGGATTGGCACATGGAGCCTAGCTCTAAACCACTCTGCTATATGGCTGATAGTGGCACATAATAGAACAACCCAAGCAGTCCCAGTAGTGGACAGCCCAAGCGATACCACACAGTTATCTATCTGCTAGTGGGCTTTTTCCTGTTGTAGCTGGTTTCTGCCCCTAAGCAGCTTACTTGGGAATTGTAGAGCTCAGACATTTGTACCTGTAAAGACGTTACCTTTAATTTACTTGTAAATCATCATGTTCACCTCCAGTCATACCACAACTTTACTTAAAGGCCTCAGTTTCCCCCACTTGTAAACGTCTAGTCCTCAGGTCACATGTTTTCTCCACAATTTCTACTTGTCACGTTCTTCTCACTTCTTCTGATCCACCCCCAACGCCCCCACTTCCAGTGCCTTCATCTCTGTAAGCCTCTTCATGCCTGCTGTAGGTAGCGATTTCTCTTCATGACTCTCATTTCCACAGTCATTTGCCATTTTTCTCTATTGTGACATCTGGCACTTTTATTTTTGTAATCTTATAAGCTCCTTGAGGGCAGAGACTAAATCGCAGACAGCTGCAGAATGAGTAGAAGTTAGATCTGCATAGGTTGTGTGTGTGTGTGTGTGTGTGTGTGTGTGTGAGAGAGAGAGAGGGGGGGGAGTTGTGGGGTGGGGGGAGCTCGTACTGTTTCAGACACAGTGTGTGTAAGAAGGTAGTAGTGGCCTTGTACTGGCAGGGTCCCCGTCCTTGGTCGATGCCCTCTTGATGGGGCACATGGCATCCCTTTCCCCTTCATTCCTCTCTGTGGACATGTGCTAGGCCCCCTTTTCTTTTTGGCCATCTCTGTCCTTCGTTGGAGGACACAAGACTGGTGAAGGGAGTGCTGCCAAGCCAGGATGCCATTTCTTCTCTGTCCAGTATGAACTCCTGGGTGTTTGCACCTGCCAAAGAGCCAACTTTGGGACAGAATCTCTGATCGAGGAAGATGCTCCCTTTTGGAGCGCAGGCTGCTACCTTTTGGAATGAACCTCATCACCTCGGCCACTCTGATACAGGCACCCGAGTCAGGCATAAGAAGATGGAAAAGACCAGGTACTGGGGTGTCATGCTCATGTGTCAGGGCCACTGACTGCGAAGTACGGCGAGGACGCAGTTCAAAAAAGAGCCACAGATTGGACTGTGGGGTTGGAAATGAGGACATGTATGAAAAATAATTAGGGACTGCAGCCTCAGGAAGAGAAGCCTGCAGGGAGACCTAGTAATTGTCTTGAAGCTTATGAAAGCCAATTATACCACCGAGTTAGGTCAGCATGTCTCTTCCCTGCGGAGAGGGGAGAAGTATGTTTAAACTTGAAGAGAGAGAGTTTCAGCTAAATGTTGTTACCTGCTGGCGTGAGCGCTCGTGGAAGTGCACATGTTAGAGTTGGAGAAGGTGTCCCCCTTTTCAGAAGGAGAGCTTAGGCAGCACCTGGGAGCTGGCTTGAGGATGGCTCAAGCTTCTTTCTGTCCTCAGGACCAGGTCATCAGATTCGAAGTACGTGCCTGAGAGTAATCGTGAGGCGGTGTAACTTGGTTCAGTTAGACACAGAAGCTCTTGAATCTCTTAGAGTAGGTTCAGATCTTACCTCTGCCTTTGACCAGCGGTGTAATTAGGGCCAGTTACTTCACTTATCTGGACCTCTGTCCCTTTTACTCTAGAATGGTCATAATAATACATACGTTGTGGTACTGTTGTAAGGATTAAATAGTAACAGGATACACAGCATGTGGTAACTACCTAACACGTACATGGTGTTAGATATACGATAGCTAGGTATTTATAATAAGAAATGTTGCCTAGCCTTTACCTTAAAAGTGTCAGTACCCTGATGAAGGAGATTTGATAAATGCACAGTTATTTGTTTAATGAGCAGAGCCAGACTAGAATTCTTAGGGTCTCTGAGCTCTGACCCACATGCAATTCAGAATAAAAACAATGCTAAACTACAAATAAATGCAAGGACGACCAGTACAGTTCTGATGCTTACCATGATTCTACTCCATATCTTCCTGGTGTTAAATTTTTGTTTTTTAATATTGCTGTCTCATAAAGACAGTTTTGGTACCCTGAACCTATGCTCAGTCTGCTGATTGGATAATCAGCCCTGCTGGTGCGACAGAGTGACACTTAGATCACAGCTCCGATCTCTGCCTCAACAAACGGTTTCTGAGTGCTTGAACTGGCTGCGTCATGGTTGCAAGAAACAGAAGCCACCTGTGTTGTCATCTTGTCCCTACAGGGGGCCTTTAGGTTCTACGAGGGCAGTGACCCCAGTTTATAAGCTTTGCACCACTGTTTATTGGATTCTGAAGCGAGTTCACTTCCATCAGCACAAACAGGTGACTACTGGGTGTCCCTGGGGTAAAGAGTGTGTATTAGACATTGGGAGTGTATAGTTAAGGCTAGAAACAGACCCTTGGCCTTAAAAATTCGGCACCTACATGTCTATGATTGCTAACTGAGTTCCATCATCATGTATCACAGGCCTGGGTCTCTGGTGGAAAGGTTGAAAAATAAAATAAACTCATCCCCTCAATTGCTTTATTAAATAATGCACAGATGACAGTGCATGAAATATTGATGCACAGAGAGCGTGTCGTCCTGCAGGGCAGAGGGGCCTCTGGATAATTGCTTTTTCTACATGGCAACTGAGATAACTGGGAAATATTGCTACTGTTTCCCTCAGCCCTGTCCATTAAGGGAGGGATGGCCCGATTGAGCCTTGTCTTCCGAATCTTCATTGCGCTGCCATCACAGAGGCATTAACATGAATGGAGGGGCACAGCGAAGCACTGGCATTTTCTTATATGCCAGCTTGCAGGATGGGGCACTACCTACCTTGGGTTAAGTATGAGGGCCTTTCCGGTCACCTTTTTGGGAGTTGGTGGGGTATAATTATTTTTTTTATCCATCCGGAAAATTCACAACTGCCAAGGGTTGGTGTTGAAGGCCAGTGCTGTGTTAGGTGGTGGTGAAGTGTTTAATGCAATCATCCCTGAATTCCTTCAGAAGGTCTTTGTGTAGATGTGGGATGTAAAAGCTGTCATTTCAAAGGCACACGGGCCCTTCGCTGGCCAGGGAGGTAGGTTGTCCAGGGGATTTAATATGTGAGACGTGCCGAGCAGCTGTCCCGTGCTCCTCATGGAATGTTCAGAGTCGCTGTCGCCTTTCTGATTGGAGGCACACAGATAACATGTGCTTATGAGAAACGCTTGGTGGCTGTCATGTTGCCCTCTCCTGCCAGCTCAAAATCTAGTAGAAATCTCTGTGGGAGGTATTAGCTAATGAGTTCAGCAGGTCAAGGGCCACTATAGAATGCCTACTGTGTGCTGGCCTGGGGCTTTTCTCTCTTGTCTTCATATATATATATATTTTTTTTTTTTTTTTTTTTTTTACTTATTTGTAATTTTTTTTCCAACAGTTACTTTGGTCCAAGGATAGGTTAAAGCTTAATGTAAATACAGACAGCTCTTGGCTGCTTAAAGCTGACGAGTGGCTCTTCTTTATTCAGCAAGCATTCCCAGAGCACCCGTTAGAGGTGAGGCTCTGACCCTTCCCTTGGCATGGAGTTAAAGCATCGCCTGCCCCTTTGTGTGGTGGTTTTAAGAACGCTGCTTCCCACTTAAGTTCGGCAAACATGTTGAGTGTCTGCTCTGCAGCAGGCGCAGTGGGAATCCGTGGGAGCACAGAGATGCGTAAGATTTGTTCTCACAACCTGGGAGACAAGAGATGCAGAATGGTACCTGCATGACCAGGTGACTCCCTAGGCATGTGGAATTGAATGTGGGCCATGGAGGCTGTCCAGAGACCACCAGAATTAATTCTGAGGGGGTCCTGTTCTAGGAGGAGTGGGGCGTTGGAGCACAGCTGGGTGGTGCCCATGAGTCCAAGGTGGATCAAGAGTACAGGCTCAAGTCTGAGTTCCCCTGGAGGTCCTCTCTGTGAACTCCACAGGACACTACCCCCCGGGACCCCCAGAACACCTGCCTTTATGTCTGGTTCCCTGCACACATGGTGGTGTTAGGACATGCGGTCAGTGGTGAGCGCCTTGTACCCACCTGCAGGAGGGCCTGAATCACAGCCTCTTTCTGTAACACTAAGGGACTATCATAGTCTCCCCACACTTTAGATCCTTTATGTTTAAGATGGTAATAGCACCAGTATTAGCTCGAGCTCCATAACAAAGTACCGTGGATGGAATGACTTGAAAGGCAGAAATTTGTTTCCTCACAGTTCTGGAGGCTGGAAGTCAGAGATCAAGGTGCCTGCAGGGTGGGGTTCTGATAAGCCCTCTTCCTGGCTTGTAGACAGCCACCTTGTCACTCTGTCCTCGTGGGGAGGGGTGGAGGGTGGGGAGAAGTTAGTGAGTTCCTTGGACTCCCTTCCTGTAAGGGCACTAAAGTCATTGTGAGGCCCCACTCCCATGACCTCCTCTAACTCTAACTCCCTCCCAAAGGCCCCATGTCCAAATGCCATCACATTGGCTGTTAGAGGACCTTAATGTAGGAATTTGGAGCGGGTCACAGTTTGGTCCATAGCAGCACTTTGTCTGGTTGCTGTTAGGTGATGTTTGCAGAGCCTCGTCCGGTGCCTGGCCCGTGGTAAGTGGTCTGTAAATGTCAACTTCTGGAGTAAGTTGGGTGTATCTCTTTCCATATAAAATTTTAAGCTCCTCAAGGCCAGGGCTGTACTTTATTTATGGCTGCCTCCCTTCAGTGACTTGTGAAATGGGAACACCAGTGAAAGGACAGAGAGAACAGAGGACTTGGATTTAGAACAAGGCATTTGGATCTTGGCCTGGTCATGTCCTTGCTGTGTGACCCAGGGCAGTGAGCATTCCACTCTGAGCCTCAGTTTTTGTGTTTTTGTTGTTGTTGTTGTTGTTGTTTTTTTTTTTTTTTTTTTTTTTTTTTTTTTTTTTTTTTTTTTTTTTTTTTTTTTTTTTTTTTTTTTTTTTTTTTTTTTTTTTTTTTTTTTTTTTTTTTTTTTTTTTTTTTTTTTTTTTTTTCCTGATCGGTGAGATGGGAGAGGTAACTCTTACCTCCCAGACTTCTGGTGAGTTTTAAATGAGACAGCCCATGTGAAAGCACCTGTATTGTCCGATACGTAGCAGGCGGTCTCTGAAGGCTGGCTGAATGAGATTCTCACATATGTGTCCACAGTGTGTTCACAGAGCTGGAGGAGCTGGTCAACTTGTGGTCTTAGCTCCCAGATCGCTCTGATTGTCCTGCTCTTCACAAGGGCCTTCGTGACCCAGTGGGCAGGCACCTGAGCACATAGCCATTAGATGAGATTCTTGACAGGGATTAAAAGAATATAAAGATAAACTTAATCTGGTGGAGAAGTAATGACCCAATATTCACATAGTAAAATGGGTTATTGTGAATGTTCTTGGTCCCATTAACAAAATTTAATCTACTGGTGAAAATTTATGGGGCAGCAAGCAATCTGTCCTGCCTGCTGGTGTTCACAAGTGTGAATAAAAACTTCCACAACCCCCTGGCTTTTCTGAATTTAACAGCACACAGAGATTTGCATTTGAAACGAGGTGGTGCTCATACCAGTGTGTCTTTTTATGGTTGTATGAAATGCACAAATTTGAAATACATGGTCTGTGGATAACTTAAATTTTCTGAGAAGCCACATGGAACAGAAAGACATACAGTCTATATTAATGAAGGTAGCTGTTGATACAGATCTTATGGGCGGACTGCAGGCGTGCCATTTAGGCTATGGTGGAGAAAGCAGAAAATCGAGTCACATGTTGGCATGGACTGGCTGCCATTGCTGACTGGGAGGTCTTAGCTCTGAACTTAGAAAAGTCTTGACACCACCCAGCCTAGTCATTAAGAGCATAGGTCTTGGAAGCAGACAGACCTGGGTGTGAGTTCATCTGGCTGTGTAACCTTAGACTAGCTATTTTACATCGTTGAACCCAAGTCTCTGCATGTATAAATTGGGCTGCTGATACCTGTATCACAGGGTTGTTAATGGGGATGTCATGAGATGGTATATATACAGTGCCTAGCACAGTCTCCTGCACAGATATGCATGTCCAGGCAATATTGGCCATTACTATTATTACTACTATTGCATTGCCTAGTAACGTATCAAGTAATTACTAAGGTAGTTACTAGGTGATGTATAAGTTAGTGACTTATGAAAGTTTCAGAGCCTGCAGCAACATGGTACCTCGTCTTATAATGCCCTTTTTAAAGGTACTTAAGGAATTTGCCTTTTTATAGGTCTTTGAACCCTGGAGGGGACATTAGGGCATAAGTCTTACCTTCAGCTTCTTTTTATCTTTGGCCTTAGCTTTTGTGCTTCTCCCTAGTGCATGCCTGCTGCCCTAGCACATGCCACTAGATAGTACATCACACGGCAGTGGGCACTTTCTCTCTCCCATTCGCTGCTGTATTTCCAGCTCCAAAACCAGTGCCTGGTGTTTGGTAGGCACTAAATACATACTTGTTGTTGAATGAATCCATTGCCTCCTAATCTTCAGATTGTGCATCTGGCTCCCTCCTGGTCCAGACAGTTCTCTTCTTACTTTCCAGCTCTCTGAATGAATGTAAAGGCTGATGGTAGTTTTGAAGATAAATTTTCTTTTCTTTTTTCATTTGAATCAGCAAGATTGAGTGGATGGAACACTGGGCTCAGGGTAGGAGTCCGGGTGTCCAGTTTCAGCTCTGCACCTAGTTTGCTTTAGAACTTTGGACAAGTCAGTCATTCCTCTCTGGACCCCCGTTCCCTGAGAGTACCGTGAGAAAATTGGTGTATATCATTTCTGAAAGACGCTTCCCGTGTGACATGGGATAGATGTGTCTCTAGAGGGCCTTTAGGGACACAGCCCACTCTCCTGCTTCCTCTTTCTTATGCCTTCAGGTCCATCCAGGCTCACACACTTCCCATCCTCCACATAGAAATGGATGCAGCATCAAAGACTATTGTAAACAACGGCTCCTCCCAACACACCCTGTATAACTAGGCTAGGGTGTCTCAGCCTCAGAACTGTTGACATTTTGGGCCAGATAATTCTTTGTTCTTTGGGACTATCCTATAGATTGTGGAATGTTTAACACCTGCCCTGCCCTCTACCTTGAAATGCCAGGAGCAGCCCAGCCCCCTTTCCCATATCAGTTGTGATGAGCAGATGATCTCCAGACACCACCACATGTCTCTTGAAAGGGTATGGGGCACGTAATTTCTGATGGAAGCATGTGTTCTTCCCTGGTCTTAGTTCAGGTGGCATTCTAAGAAGACACAAGGCTTTCTCAGGAGATCAGAGGAATGGGAATATTATACTGGTCAGAGACTTGTTTTCCCCTAGGGATGAAGGAAAAGAAAAGAAAAAGAAAACAACTTTCTCACCAGCTTGAGAGTAAACATAGAAAGCTAGCTCAAATCTTGTGCCAAGGCCCTGGATTTACGCTGAGATAATCCCATGTATAATGTATCACCGAAGACGGTAATAGGGAATGACAGCTCTTAGATCTCACCCAGACTGTGACAGCTAGTGGATCTTATTCTTACATCATGGAAATTGGGTGGCTGTGCACTGAGTACTTGATGACAAAGGTGGGCTTTTAAACTTTCCTGTCTTGCTTACATCTGCGATGTAGACACATCTTAGAGATTTTTTAATATAAAAACAGTTGGGAGAAAACAGAGTTTGCAGTGCTGCCAGGATATTATAAACAATGTGTTTGTTATAAACTAGTTGGTAATATTTTTTCAACAACATGTGATACTGGCTGCTCTGAGAGAAGTCAAACATATTTATAAGACAGGAGCTCAGAATTTGGTAGGTGACACAAGACAGAAATGAGTAGAAACATAAATCACAATATAAATCATAACTAAATTTAGAAGTGAAAGCAGTGATGATTTTACAACATGAGCATTAATGCCACCAGAGCCCACAGAAGTACAAGTGTGAGCTCAGGTTGATAAGACAGGTGAGCCTTACCTGGGGAGGGAGTTCAGAGGCTCCAGAGGAACACAGAGCATCTCATGTTCTTTAGATTATCTAAAGCATCAGGAGTTTGATTATGATCCTAATTAGCTGTATTTGGAGACTGGGGAGACAGTATGCACTGGACATCCATTGTCAACTCTAAGGCATTGATTCATTTATTCCACTGGCTCTTGACTGTTCAAAGCACAGGTGATCCCATTTTAAGAGGCTCTTGTTGCTTGTCTTGTATTAGTTCTGAGACTGATATCCTTTGAGGTATCCTTTCTAATCAAAACTAACTTTTCTTGAGGAATATCATTAGCTCCCTCAAAAAAAGAGGGCAGTGCGATGGGTGGGCTCTGTGAGACCCGCCTGCTCACCCCAGGCCTTAGGTGATCAGGCAAGGTGGAAACGCATTCCAGCCGGACCCGATTCTGGGGTGAGAATTGGGATTTAGGACTAAGAGACATCAGTCTCTTCCTGTGGCTGGAGCTGTGCCTGCCTAATGTGAGAACCTGTGCAGATTAGGTGGCTGTTCTCACGAAGCCTGCAGAAGCTGCGGGAGAAGTGGGTGGTTTGTCTTCTCTGAGGGGGCTCCTGGGTGTACTGGTCACCCGTCCCCTGAGAAGCAGGCCATCATAGGGCTACCTGGTGAAGGATGAGGCTTGCCCAGGGGTCTTCTCTGAACCCAGCCTGTCCTCTCTCCATGGGCCCTCCCTTGTCACGGTGCCCTCAGGATTTTTGCCTTCGTGTGGCACAGCCAGCACCCCATCCCCCAGTCACCTTCAGGGAGTGTTCTGTGTAAATCTCGTTGTCCACATCCCAGTGACAGACGTGTTTTTCATCTGCGAGGAGCAGCTTTGTGGGGGAGGTCTGCTCACCCAGTCACTCCGAGCCATTGCAGGGATGATTCAGGGCCATAACTCTCCAGGTGTGGCTGCACTTCAACCAGCAAGAACTGGTCCATACCCCAAAAGTGTGGTTTCTAACCACACACCCCGTGATGTCCTCCGGATGCCGTGAAAGTATCACAGGAAGGACATTCAAGGTTCACAGGGGCTGGGAGAGGCTGCGGGGGACCCTGGCTTGGAAATGGGAAAGGACTAAGGGGGCGCCTGAGGGCGAGGTGGCAGAAACCACCGGCTAATGATGCTTGGGGCCCTTCCTTCACATTGCAGAGTCACAGGAAGGTCACTAAGATTGAGGGGAAGGGTCAGCTGTCTTTTTAGCAGGAAGTGGGCAATTTGAACCTGCCGAGCCTGAGCCCAGCGGGGCGAGAAGGAAGATTCTGTGTGAGGGATCGGGGGGCCTGAAGGGTTGCCAACAGCTGCCCACTCTGAGCCCCTCCCATCACAAAGGTGCCCACGACACATTGGGTGCAGGTTTCAGACCCTCCGAGGCCTGTCCACACACCCCTGGTTAACAGTCCTGCTTCCGAAGGCGTTTCCGCTTCATCTCAGACGTTAGTTCCCAGGGACTGGGATGTCTGTGGGCTGATACAAGGAGGAAATTAACTTCGGGCAACGTGATTAATGGAAATCTCTGCAGAGAGGGGGGCTGTGTGGCACATGCTCTCCTCTGTCACTTTGGGACGCGTGATGGTGACAGCTCTGCCCTGGGGAAGATGAGGGGGGTCCCTTTTTTTGCTCCCCTGTCACCAGAGTCACCTCTGGGATCTGACAGCACTGAAACCAACGTTCAGGACAGCCAAGACTCTAGGAAGAAAAAAGAAAACAGAGTAAAGCTTGTTAGGAGGTGGAAGATTGTCCTGGGCAGAGGATTGCTCAATGAATTACACAGATGCACAAGTTCAAGGGAAGAGTAATTAGCCTGTTCAAGGTAAAACAACAGCAACGACAACTAGGTATCGTGTTGTTTGCCAAACACTGAAGTGCTGTGGACTGAAAAACTGCTTTTAAACCTGAGCAAACTAAGTGTCCTGTCTCGGTTGTCTCGGGAGCCGTGCCCCGTGGAGGGAGTGTGGAACGAGAATGGCGTGGCTGTTTCTTTTGTGCAGACATGGTGTGTTCTTAGGGGACCGAGGGTGGTGCACACACCCGTGCCGCCAGGACCAGGCAGGCGATGAACGTGGGAGAGGGGGAGAAGGGAAATGGGGGTGCTGGGGGGGGGCAAGGCAGCGGCGGCAGCCGTGTGGGGAATACAAGCCGAGGAGTGGCCCTCGCCTCCGGTCAGAAGTCGCCCAGAAGTGTACCCTGGGTTTTTGGGTGCCCTTCTCTAATTTTTTCATTGCCAGCAGTGTACAACTTTGAAAGCACTGCCCGGGCTGGGCAGACTCACCTGTGGGGTGACCGGGCCTGGCACTGTGTTTTGCAGCCCCTGGTTGCAGGGTGGCTCCGGGTCCACTTCTGTCTGAATTCTTGCTCAGTTCTTTCTGGACCTAAATGCTCAAGAAGTTCCTTGTCCTCTCTTTGCAAGTTCCTCTGTCACCGTACAACAAGCCTGATGGCAGCAGGTGCATCGCGGGGCTGCTGGAAGGATTCTGTGGGCTCAGATGTGGCAGGTACCTGGCAGCTCTCATGGGCCTGTACGTGCCCCAGGCATGGGGGTAGGCTGTCTTGTTCCATCAGAACCCAGAACGGTACCTGGCACATCATAGGGCTCAGCGGGGGTCTGTGCTTTACAAGTGCATGAGTTGTAGGATGTCACACTACTGCAGAGTAAATTCTCTTCTCCTATTGATTTCCTTTTTTGAAGTCAGGGGAGGCAGTTGCTAAGGACATGTGTCCCCATGAAGAAATAGCTCCTGAGAGATGACGTTGCGAACTGTTGCTGAGGGGAGGGATGGGTGGAGATGGTGTTTATGAGCCTGGAAGCGTACGATGGCACATGCCAGCTCAGCCCACGAGACCATGTCCAACACGTCACTTCATCTTTGCAACAACACTTGGCCATCCTTCTGCCATGTGCCCTCCCTGCTCCTCAGGATGTAAAGTCTCTTTTCCTGCCTCCCCATGAAGGTTGTCCTGGGGTCCCTTACTGTGTGGTTCTGGGAGTTCCTACCTTCTCTGATGAGGCTTTGTCACACTCCATCTGCTAATGCGATTGCCTGAAGCAGTTATGAACTCATTGTGAAATGTGGTCAACTAGCAATTTAGAAATGAGTGAAAAGCTCCTGGGCTACTTCATCCATCTGCGTTGAGAACCCTGGACTCGGGCTTGGCTTGCACAGAGGCCAGCCTGGTAAGAGGGAGCTCGGCGGCCCAGAGGGTCTGCTGCCTTTGTGACGGGAGCATGGCGTTGGCCTCGAGGGCCTGTTGCCCTTGTTGGTTGGACAAGAGCCACAAAGAGAGCAGATGGAGTTTCTGTTTGTCAGAGGAAGGAACACCCCAGGGAGATGTGTAGCCCGTTTGGAAAACGCTGTTTGGATTACACAGACACACACCCTCTCAGTAGCTTTTCCGGGTCACAGGAGGCCCGATGGCTACGTCAGCCCCAGCTAGTGGGCTCTGGCGCCAGCAATCTCTGTTGCACATTTGCACAGGGAAGCGGCATTTAGGGAAAGGGGGATCCCCTTTATGTCATTGCTTTTCTCCTCCTCATGCTCTGTGCTGTCCTCTCTCAGTGCCAGGTATCGGTTTCCAGCCTGACCTCACAGAATGGAGAGGGTAAACCATCCCTGTGCTGGCGGCCCGGGGGATGACGGGGGATGGGTGGAGGAAACTGGTTTCTGACGCAGGACCTGGCGAGGGTGGAGTCCAGGCTGAGTGTGGGGGTGGGACGGGGGACAGTCGCTGGAGGGGTTTCTGCAGAAAGCAGGACCAGGCTGACAGCAGAGACAGCTCACTGGAGGTCTCCTGGGAAGTAGAGATTAGGGGCAGGGTGATTTCAGTGACCTACTGGAGAAACCTGGGGAAGAAATGGGGTCCAGTGTAGACTGGAGCAACTGTAGGGAATGTTTAAGGGTAATCTTGCAGGAAAGTGCCAAACTAATGTGTATTAAGTACTTGCTAAGATCAGTGTTCAGCATTTGACACATTGTTTCAGCCAGTCCTCCCGACTACCCTGTAAGGGAGATATTAGCATGGCCCTTAACAGCTCAGAGAGGATGTGTAAGTTGCCCAAGGTCACACATCACCAAGAAGCCAAGCTTAGATGGGGAACTGGATCTGTCTGGGGCACAAAGTTCATGCTCCTTTGGCATTTCCATATAATCCATGTCACGCATATCAGTGATTTGCTTACATGAGCAAAGACAGTGTCCTGTGAGCCTGAGACCTAGGTTCTCGCCAGCCTGCTCACCTTCAGCTTCAGCAACCTGAGCAATGGCTAGTCTAGACCCTGTGTGAAGCAGAGCCTCTGGCTGTCATGGAATGATGCTGGTCATGGAGACGAGTCCAGGTCTGAAATAAGGACAGCATGGTGGCTGCTGCATTTTGGTTAGATCTCAACATGTGGACCAGGTATCCAGGGGCCCATTGCCCTGAGGATACACATCTGAGAACTGGTCTTTTAAGAGATAAGTCCTAGTCTGACCCTAGCTGCTCATCCTTGGAAAACACATGCAATCTGTCGAGACCTGTCCCTTCATCCAGTACTCTAGGGTCTGTCCCCACCTTGGGGCCTTTGCGTTCCCTCTCCTGGAGTGTTTCTCAACTGATTTTCTAAACTGATCTTCAAAAGAAGATACTCCTTCCTGTGAGATCACACTCCCATGTCACCTCCTTAGAGAGGCCTTCCCTGACTGCTCAATCCAGTGTAACTGCTCAGGAGCTCCCTATTGCATCACTGTTGGAACCAGCTGCTTAGCTCTTATCCCTATCTCATATTTTCTTCTTACCTCCCTCCTGTCTTCATTTCTTTTGCTTTCCCTTTTTCCTTGCTCCCTTCCTTTCCCTTCCCTTCCCTTCCCTTCCCTCTCCTGTCTTCCTTTCTTCCTTTCTTGTTATCCCCCTACTAGAATGTCAGTCCCTTAGGAGCAGGGACTTCTGTCTTACCCAGCTCTGAATGCGCAGTGCTTATAATAGTACTTGGCATGTAAAATTAGTTTCATAAATGTTTGCTGAGTTGATGGGTTGAAGTCTTTCCTGTATTAAATATGAATGTGTTGGTCTGGAGGCAGTTGCTCCAGGGACTCTTCTAGCTCTCAATCTTTGTGACTTGGAAATCTCAACTTAAAAGATTCCTACAGAGATGCTCCTTGTGCAGCAGTTTATGCAGCATTAACTGATCACATCCCTTGTAGCAGATACATGTCAGGGAACTTGGTGAATGATGAGCCAGACTTGGTCCCTGGCCTCACAGAGAAGGATGGTATAGTGAATTAAGGCCCTAGGCTGAGGGTCATTGACACACTCATTCAACAACTGAGTCCCATGGCATTGCAGACAGTTTAGGTGATGTGCATGCAGTGGTGAGGAGCACTGGCTCTGTCTGTGTCACGCGAGGCTGCTACTGGATTTTGACAGACTTGGAGTCACATCCCAGCTTTGCCACTCATTAATAGCATGATCTTTGGCAAGTTCTGATTTTTTTCCTCCTCATCTTTCAAGTGGAGATAATATTGGCCTCATTGGGTGATGATAAGAACCAAATGGTTCTTTGTATTGGACACTGGAGGCTGGACTGTAGAGGTGTGAAAGCAGTAAACGTTGGAGGGTTTGTGAGTTTCTGATGTAAACGAAAGCAGGGTAAATATTGGGGGATGAAGAGAGTACAGGCTGCCACTGGGAACTAAATTCTGGAAGGGAGGTCTGATGGCAGACTGGGAGATAGGGTCATGAATCTTTCTCTCTCTCTCTCTTTTTTTTTAAATAAGAATCTATAACTTTAACAAAAGCCAAGAACCTCAGTTCCTCTTCTTCAGTGAAACAAAATTTCAGCCATTATTGTATTTAAAGTTGATTATCTCCCTGCTCCCTCTTACCTGCTAGGCACTCAGTATTTATTGCTAAAGAATAAAAATGGAAGATTTTACTCCTTGTGTTTATTTCACATTTGATTTTGGGAAGCCTCACAGCTATTTGCCCACTGTTTATTGTATCTGTCTTCGTGTGTAGTTAAGACCTGACTTATGTTTTATATTAGCACTCTAGGCCTTATCTTAGAGTAATGGAAGGGAGGTAATTGGCCATCCAGTGGCACATCGGTGAGGAGACAAGCCACAAAGAGAGCTGGTTGTGGGCAAGGTTAAAGCTGTGAGCTGTTCAGCATATTTGGATACGTGTTTTAGCAATGATTGAACAGTGTGGGACACACAAAACAGAGGAACCACAAGAATGCGCAAGACTTAAATGGTATGGCACTTCCTGTGAGCCCTACAGTGAGAGTTGGACCCACTCTTCTCTCAGCTTGAGGTGGTTCCTAATAGCCAAGAAGGTGCCCCCAAGAAACCCCAGGTCCAATCAGCACTAACTTCGTCATGATTACTTTAATGTTATCAGTTAAGGAATGGAATTTAATAACCTTGGGAACCATCCCAAGGAAGTAGAAATGAACCTTCCCTAATTGGAGAAAGGAAGGACTTTGGAAATGAATAGTCTCCAATTACCCATTTATAAATTCAGAGCCAAATGTTTCTGAAAAATTAACAGTGGGAGGCATGAAAGAAATAACAGCTTTAATTTTGATATTTGTACCTGGGGAGCCACAAGGACTTTGTAACTCACTGTAACCCTCACCCAGTGCTTGGCACACTGAATACTCTAGAAAAAGCTTTGGATTTTCAAAGTCAGTTTTCTGCAAAACCCTGGGGCCTTTCACCTGTGGGCCTGAGGGGCCTGGGAACAGATGGCATGGGGATTCCAGGGGCATGGGATGCATTTTTGATTAACCAGCTCTAACTGGAGCTGCATTCTGGTCCTGCAAGAATGAACAATTGGCTTAGGAAGGGTCTTTGTATGTACTTTTATTGCTATTGATTTTCCAGCTTAGATATCAGTACCCGGAGAGCTCTCCCCTTCATTGTCAGACCTTTTCAACTCAGTAAACACTTTAAACACTTTCCAGACTTTTCTACCAAAGAAGCCCTAAGGGTAAGTAAGAGCAAACACCTACTCTGAGGTTCAGGCGGTAGAACCCACTGTAAGGACATAAATTTTGGAGTCTCTTTTAGACAAGTTTATGTGAATTTTGCATTCTATTCCATAATAGACCAGTGATTACCTTACTATAAAAAAAAGTTTGAAATTGCCTCCCATCTAGTAACATAGAGGCTGCAGCAAGATTCATGGTAGATTTGCATTCTCCTTGGCCTAGCACAGTCTGAGAAACAAGGATTAGGTCAGACTGTGGAAAATTGGAAAAGGAGACCCGGCTGTAGCATTTGGGATGGGATTGTCTGTATCCCCTTCTTCTGCTGAGTCTTGGACCTGTCAGGGAGGTGGCCTGTGAATGAGCACCATAGAGGTTCCCTGCCACACTGTGAAGGTGACAGCCTCATTGGAGGCTCTGAGAGGTTATTGGAGCATCCCCGTCTCCAGTCTGGGGCGGGCTTCCCCTGCAGACTTGATTGTTCTGGTTTCACTTACACCTGCCCCTGCTGAGCTCTGAGGGGCAGGGCAGAGAGCAGTCTGATGGCCAGCCTCTGGCTGAGGGTCAGAAGGTACCAACCTTGTCCTGCCCTGTGGAACCCTGCCTGCCCATCCGTCCCCTACGTACCACAGGTTACCACGCTCCCTGGGCCCAAGCCCTTGTCTTCTTGACTCAACGTGTTTGCCAGATTCTTTCCTTTTAGTTACTCTCTTTTTCCCTAAACTTTTACCAATAATGCCTGCATGTAGGCCCTTAAGATACCTTAACACTCATACTCTATGACTTTAATAGAAGCTTTTCAAAGCCTAAAGGCCTTCTCTCAAAAAAAAAAAAAAGCATGACCATGTAGGTTTTGTA
>PVJL010015176.1:0-25308 GCA_004026885.1 Lyroderma lyra | reverse complement strand
TACCCCAACCAATACGTTTCCCGACCGGGTCACGCGCCTGGGGCTTCAAAGAGGGCCAATAGGAAGGGCTAGCTCGGAGGCTGGAGGGTCACGTGGAGTCAGAATGTACAAGGGCCAATTAGAGTTGCGGAAGCGCGGCGGAGCGACTGGGCTTGGGGAGGGCTTGGGTGGGAGGGGGTGACACCTGAGTCTTTAAAGGGCCCGGGTCAGCTGACTGCCTCCAGCCCCAGTTTAGTCCTGGGGGTCTGGGTCGTTGTCCCTGCGGGGTAGAGATGACGGCGGAGCGACCGGGCACAGTGTTTCTGGGCAGACCTGGGGGACTGCCGATGCTGGGGTTTGCGGGAGTCTGTAGGGTTCAGGTATGCGCCGCGATCTTTCTGCTGCTGTTGTCTGAGATAGTATTCGAGGCTAGGACAGAGAATGACTTCAGTCTGGTGAGTCACCCCTTGCATAACCCTATCCCCGACCCACTCGGGCTGTCTATGCCCGACTGCACCCCTGGACGCGGCCTGCTGAATCCCCTCTCGACCGCGGGACTCTTCGACCCGGATCCCTTCATCCTCTCCCAGCCCTTCCCCGTCTTCAGGCCCTTGGCCTCCTCCTCATTCGAGCTCCTTCACCTTTTGAACTCCCCTCCTCTCTCTGAGGTCTGCCCCGCGCTGTCTCTGAGGGCGCCTTCTCCCCCTGGTAGCCCCTGCACCGTCCAAGCCCCCAGCTTCGCTCCATACTCTCCTCCGGGTTCCCCTTCCTTGTTCTGAAACACAAACACACACACACACACACACACACACACACACACCACCCCCAGTTGAGATCCCCATCACGCTGCCTCTCCCAGGTGAAACTTACTCTGAGCTACTGTTCATCCGTCCTGAAACCCCAAGTCAAGTCTGCCCACGTTGACCTGTCCTCGTGCCTTCTCAGGTTCAGCCGTTGGTGACCATGGAGCAGCTGCTGTGGGTGAGCGGAAGGCAGATCGGCTCTGTGGACACCTTCCGCATCCCGCTCATCACAGCCACTCCTCGGGGCACTCTCCTTGCCTTCGCTGAGGCCAGAAAAATGTCCACGTCGGATGAGGGGGCCAAGTTCATCGCTCTGCGGAGGTCCACGGACCAAGGTATAAAACATGTTCAGAGGCAAGAGCCAGAGCTAGGTTGGCTGGGTAAGGAGACAACCTGCCCAAGTGCCCTGAAAATATCAGAACTTAGGGGGCTGGAAGCCTGGGTCCCTGAGGGGTAGAGGGAACCTAAGGAGAGAAAGTGTCCAGGGCAGTGATCTGGAAATTGTGATCACCAAGGAGTTGAACATTTATTCATTTATGGAGCACTTACACCATGTTTTGCCATGTGGGTAAAATGACTCATGTATAATGTACACCCACATTTTTGGCCTAAACTTTCAGAGAAAAAACTTTTGTTTTTTTTAATATATATATATATATTTTTTTTAATTAATTTATTTATTTATTTTGCTTTTTGGTATGTGGGTAGCTCCCTGGCTGGGAATCGAACCCAGGCCGCAGCGCTGACAGTGCCAGCGCCGAAGCCTTAAGCCACTACACCACCAGGGAACTCCCTAATATATTTTTTATTGTTAGACTTGTTTTAATTTTTTAATTCAAATTTTTATTTGTTTATATTTAGGTGCTTGTTTTTAGTATTATAAAGGAATTTTAGCATTTAGTTTTTAACATATTATGGTACAAGAAAATATATGTAACAGATAATAACAAAACACAAGAACAGACACAAGGTACAAGAAATTTTATGTATAAAATTTTTTTATATAAAAAACGAGTTATCGTATTCCAAGGTATTATTTTGCATATGGGTTATCATCAATGATTTCTATAGTTACACTTTAACTCATAAGCATAAATTAAAGAATAAAAACATTTAGATAGATATGGAATTAATACTACCTATGTATAATGCACATCCTTATTTTTCCCTCACAAATTTGGGCAAAAAAAGTATGCATTATACATGGTAAAATACGGTATATACCTGGCACTGTTTTAAGTTCTGTGAATACAGTTATGAACGAAACAGCAAAAATCCCTCCTTTCACAGGGTTTATGTTCTATTAGGGGAGGCAGACAGTAAGCATAACTGTATGTTTTGTGTTGGAAGGTGATAAATGCAATGGGGAAAAACTATAACAGAACAAAAGGTATGGGGAGTGCTAGAGTTTGATTGCAATTTTCAGTAGGTGACATTTGAGCAAAGACTCAAAGGAAGTGAGAGTGAGACTGGAGGGAGAGAGCACCCAAGAGAAGTGTGCAAAGGTCTCCAGAAAATTGTCTGAGCAATTAGGAAGAGCTTGTGTGGCTGGATGGAGTGAGTAAAGGTGGAAAAGTTAAGGTCAAAGAGTTAAGGAGGGGTGGGTCTTATAGGCCCTGGGGCCATTGCAAGGCCTTGGGTCCCTAGTAGGAGATGAAGGTTACAGGGAGTGATGGAAAGGGTACCTACCTGCAGAGTGCTAACCCTGGGTTACTTCCTTTGTTTCTTCAGGCAGCACGTGGTCTCCTACAGCATTCATTGTGGATGATGGGGAGACCCCAGATGGTCTGAACTTGGGGGCAGTGGTGAGCGATATTGAGACAGGAGTGGTATTCCTTTTCTACTCCCTCTGTGCTCACAAATTTGGCTGCCAGGTGGCCTCCACCATGTTGGTATGGAGCAAGGACGATGGTGTTTCTTGGAGCCCACCCCGGAACCTCTCCTTGAATATTGGCACCGAGATGTTTGCCCCTGGACCAGGCTCTGGCATTCAGGTCTCTGTCCTGAGATGGGTAGAGGGGGCTGCCTTGTGGAGAGCCTGAGAGATGCCCCAAAATGGACTCCTTGCCAAGGAGAAAGCCCTGTGAAGTCGGGGTTTGTGTCGTAGATGGGATTCCTTAGAAAAAAGGGACATCCTGGGAAGAGCACCTACCATGAGAAGATGGAAGTTTCCATTTCAGGATTATCAGCCAGTAGGGCTGTACTAATCCGTGTGGTACCTATGCAAATGGAAAGAAAACAGCCCTTGCTTTGGGCAGACACAAGTCTATGCCATGGTGCAGCATGGTGAGTGAGCACAGGTTGGGGTTAAGTTCCCATCCACCACTGCGACTGGGCCCCCATCCTTGCACAGCCTGTCCAGCATGTGCCTCAAATATCCTAAAGGAACTTATTCTGCAAAAGAGCTTCTTTATTCAGGCAGTGACTCTTTGTGAGATCCCTTCTGGGACCCTCAACAAGCAAGGACAAAACGGAAGGGGACCAGATGTGTCCTCACACTTAAGAGGTGGTGGGTTCCCCTTCACTGCCTCTGAGCCCCCCTCAATGTCTCCATATCTGTGACACCCAGCCCTCTTTCCCACAGAAACAGCGAGATCCACGAAAGGGTCGGCTCATTGTGTGTGGCCATGGGACACTGGAGCGAGATGGGGTCTTCTGCCTCCTCAGCGATGACCACGGTGCCTCCTGGCGCTATGGCAGTGGGATCAGTGGCATCCCCTATGGCCAGCCCAAGAGGGAAAATGATTTCAACCCTGATGAGTGCCAGGTCAGGAGTCTATGGGCTGTTTGCTACTCGCTCCACCTGCCCTGTCCTGCAGAGTACCGTTTCACTCAGACCCAGGGTCTGGCTCCCAGCTCTATGCCACCAACCTTGCTACCTCAGGAATGGGGCCTTTTCCCGGCCCCCTCCCTGGGTCTTCCTGAAGTCTCATTTTCTCTCCTAGCCCTATGAGCTCCCAGACGGCTCAGTTGTCATCAATGCCCGGAACCAGAACAACTACCACTGCCACTGCCGAATCGTCCTCCGTAGCTACGATGCCTGTGATACATTGAGGCCCCGTGATGTGACCTTTGACCCTGAGCTCGTGGACCCTGTGGTAGCTGCAGGAGCCCTTGCTACCAGCTCTGGCATTGTCTTCTTCTCCAACCCAGCCCACCCAGAGTTCCGTGAGTGTCTGCCAGGTGGGGTTTGGGTCGGGGAGTCCCTGTTGTTTAGACACAGATGGGGTAGAGACCCTTCCTGCCTTTGCTGCTGTCCCCAGGAGTGAACCTGACTCTCCGCTGGAGCTTCAGCAATGGCACCTCATGGAGGAAAGAGACGGTCCAGCTATGGCCGGGGCCCAGCGGCTACTCATCACTGACAGCCCTGGAGGGTCGTGTGGGTGGGGAGGACCAGGCTCCCCAGCTCTTCGTCCTGTATGAAAAAGGCCGGAACTACTACACAGAGAGCATCTCCCTGGCCAAAGTCAGCGTATACGGGACACTCTGAGCTATAGAGGGGTAGAAGGGCCTGGGCTCAGCCTTCAGGACCATAGTCTGTTGAGGGTTGGCTGGAGCCGCCTCAAAGACACTCCCACCTTCCTTTGGACTCTAGCCTTTTCAAAATCCAGGGAAATGACTCCATTAGGACTAAAAGCCTTGCTGCTTCTCCCACACAGAAAGTCCTGCCCCAACCAGGGAGTGCTTCCTTTCTACAAGGCTGGGTCTGGGCCCCATACCCTTGCTGCCCTCTCAGGACAATAATTGGTCCTTTTCTTGGGCAAGGCTAGGGGGCCTGTAGAACTGAATAAATGTGAACTCAGGGAACTGGGAAGGCTGAGCCTTCTCTTGTAGGTAAGATACTGGCTTTGGAGAGTGTTGGCGAAGGTCCCGCAAGGGCAGGATGTTTGCTTTCAGGGTAAAGAACTAGATGTACCACCCCCTTTACTATTTATGAATCAAAATGTTTATAACATAATGTTTTTATGAAGGAGAATGAACTTGTATAAAGTCTGTGCTTTGATCAGTGTTCCTTTCATACACCATGAGCCTGGGCATGAGCTTCAGGAGAAGCTGATGTGCTTATGAGAAAATCTGACTTTGGCAAATCAAATCCTCCTTTCCCTTTCAAATTCTTTATCACAGAAGAATAGATTGATTTTTTTTATTGTTAAATTTATTGGGGTTACAATGGCTAGTAAGAGTTACATAGGTTCCAGGTGTACACTTCTACAGTGCATCATTTATGTGTTGCATTCTGTGCTCACCACCCTGAGTCAGTTCTCCTTCCATCACCATATATTTGACGCCTAGATTGATCTTTACAGGTATAATGCTGAGTAGGAGGGGGACCCCCATAAGATATTTAAACACCTGGCCCTTTTTGTATTTCTAAGATGTGGGTGATGCTATCCTCCATGAGGCAGGGAGCAGTTGTGTACAATGCAGATTGGAAGCCTCTCCCAGGCCAGCCTGGCAGAGTATAAACACTATGGCCAACTGTTGGAGAAAACAGCATCTTCATCCTAAAGCAGATGCTGGGAAGAGACCCTGGTGGGCCATAGGTGAGTGGGAGAGCCACAGCTTTCCATATGGAAAGAAAATGCAGTGCCTACATGAGACCATAAGAATGTCTTTCATGTAAACAGATGAGGGCCACACTTGTTTGCAGTTAGGGGTTTGTTTCACTTTCAAGGCTTCTCTAGGAAATGTTAGGGTAATTTATTCAATCCGATGGAAGAAGCAGAATAGTCCTACTGTACATGAAGACATGGTATAATTTCATTATATTTTATCCAGAATTTGTGATCAGTAATGTAATACTTTAATTTCTTCATTTATAGACATTTTCAAAAATACTCAAAAGTAAATAGCTTAATGAGCCCCATGTACAAAGCATCTAATTTCAACAGTTACCAAGATGTTGCCATGTTGTTTCTTCTGATGTTTTTTTCTATTTCTTTCCTTGGCTGAAGTATTTTAAAACAAATCACAGGCCTCGTGACATTCACCCCTTCATTCTTTTTAAAGATTTTTTATTAAAAAATATAGCTCACATGCAACATTATATCACTTGCAGGTGTATACCATAGTTGTTCAGCATTTATGTCCCTAAAGAAGTGATCACCATGATTAAGTCCAGCAACCATCTGACACTGTACCATGCTGTCACAATATTTACTGTATTCCCTATAGTGTACATTATACACCATGACTTATTAATTTTATTTATTTATTTTTATTTTTTTGTAGTATATGTGTAGTTCCCTGGCTGGGAATTGAACCCAAGCCGCAGCGTTGACAGCGCCAGCACCGAAGTCTTAAGCCATTACACCATCAGGGAACTCCCTTATTAATTTTATACCTGGAAATTCTGGTCACTTATTGCCCTTCTTCCCCCCACTTTTTAATTTTTTTAATTATAGTCACCCCTTCATCATTAAGTATGCATCTCATTCTTTAAAACAGAACATTTATTATATAATCATATGCCATTGCCCACCCAAAACATGAACAATAACATTGATAACATCCAATAACCAGTCCATGTTCAAACTTCATCATGTCTCAATGCCTTATTTATAGTTGATTTATTCAAATCAGGATCCAAAGAAAATCTATACATTGTATTTTGATATCTCCTAAGTTAAACCTATAGTCATCCCATCTCTCTCT
This sequence comes from Lyroderma lyra, assembly GCA_004026885.1. Classification (NCBI taxonomy): domain Eukaryota; kingdom Metazoa; phylum Chordata; class Mammalia; order Chiroptera; family Megadermatidae; genus Lyroderma; species Lyroderma lyra. Next base: position 18,871 of record PVJL010015176.1, on the reverse strand, counting down.
CTCTTTTTTTTTAATACCACCTACACAGAAATAGGGTCACTTGTTCCACTCTCTGGATTCATCAATTATTTCCTTAGGGTCATTTAACTTCTTCCATCCCTGTACTTCGTTATCAACCCCGAAGTTTTATTTTGTTTTTTTTTTTGTTTTTTTTTTTTTGTTTTTTGGTATGTGGGTAGCTCCTTGACTGGGAATCGAACCCAGGCTGCAGCACTGACAGTGCCAGTGCCGAAGCCTTAAGCCACTACACCATCAGGGAACTCCTCAACCCCGAAGTTTTAATTGGATTCAGATTTCATTTGCAGGGGACAAGATTCCTTCACAAGTGATGTATACTTCTTATTGCACTCCCCTGCTCCTCAGGAGGCAAGTATTATGTGCTCAATCCTCTCTGAGTAAACCTGAGATTGAGCAGTGTGTTCAGATGGCCATAGCCTGACCCCTACTTTGTGAGTGTCCTCCATCAACCTTCTAACTGACAATTTCATCTACAGATAAGTTTTGCTTGAGTCAGTTATTTCATGATGGGTTGTGAAATGTTGGTTTTTGAATTCTGTTACTTTGTCCTCATTTATTATCTGGAATTCTTCAGTAACAAACAGCTTGCCCTCATCAAAGCTGTGGGGTTGCCCTAAAGCATGGTTTGTATGGAAAGGCCAGATAAATGCTGAATGTCACCCACTTTAATTGCCCATTCTTAGAGCCACTTTAATTGCCCATTCTTAGAGTAAGCCGATAGCTAGCCCTGACTAGCAAACCACGTTGTTACCACACAGGCGACACATATTGAGGCAGAACCTGAGGGCCTGCAGGAGGAAGCAGGAGAGCATGTAAGGGAAGAGGAATGGAGAAACACGGGCAGTGCTGGGGTCTGCTTTTCTAACATCATGAAATAGATAATGATGCAAGGAAACATGTTGATGTGGCATCTGCAGCAATTGGGACACCTGCTGTCTAATACCACTAAAAATTGCCCATCTGACAGTCTTGCTGACAATATTATGTATTAGAAATAGTGGAGGAAGTGATAACCATGAATGTCTGACCCATGAGCCTTGTGAAGGAGACATGGCAGGAGGCTTTTGAAAAAATGATCCTATTCCTTGTCACGGCCAAGAACCTCCCGCTAAGGAAGGGTCTCCTCCCTGGGGCAGGGGGGTGCTCATTATAAACCAGAACCCTGGGCCCCACCCCACACATGCAGATCCAATATTTCTAGATCAGTTCAGTTCTTTGCATTTGTAATAGGAACTGCATGAGACTCTAATGCTGGGTCCCTGGACTACATTTTGAGAATCTTTCTCTTAGACAGCCTGGACTTAGGAAGAATTGATTGCAAAACACTGAAGAAAAGACCTCAAAAGAGAAACTGTTTTAACAGAAGAAACCAGTAACCACAATAGCTGGCAGGGACCAAACCTGCCTATTTATCCAGACATTTTGAATGTCCACAACAACACCTGGCACATAGTAGGTGCATCATACAGAAGGAAAGGCAAGTCCAGGATGGGTAATGTCAATGCAAGGATGTCCAAACCTGTAGAGAATGTTTATAAGAATCTATTTGGGCCAACCTGATGGCATTGCTGGGAAGCAAGATTGCAAATGCTCCAGAGGACAACTGTTTTGTAGTTTCTTTTATGCATCTGAAATTAAGCAGGGCACTAAGAAAGATGACACAGGGTTCAGTCAGATCCCAGCAGCAGCTGTAGTGGTTCTCAATTTCTCTGGTTCTTGCTGTCTCCTTTTTGCTTCCGGAAACATGGTGTCTGGTGTGGCTGTCTCTGATGGAGTCATCAAAGTGTTCAATGACATGAAAGTGCATAAGTCATCAACACCAGAGGAGGTGAAGAAGCACAAGAAGCCTTCTTCTGCCTGAGTGAAGACAAGAAGAACATTCTGGAGGAGGGCAAGGAGATCCTGGTAGGTGATGTGGGCCAGACTGTAGACGACTCTTACACCACCTTTGTCAAGATGCTGCCGGACAAGGACTGCAGCTACACCCTCTATGATGCAACCTACGAGACCAAGGAAAGCAAGAAGGAGGACCTGATTTTATCTTCTGGGCTCCTGAGTCTGCACCCCTTAAGAGTGAAATGATCTATGCCAGCTCCAAGGACGCCATCAAGAAGAAGCTGATGGGGATCAAGCATGAATTACAAGCAAACTGCTACAAGGACCGCTGCACTCTGGCAGAGAAGCTGGGGGGCAGCGCTGTCATCTCCTGGAGGGCAAGCCTTTGTGAGTCCCCTCCATCCCCCTGCCTGGAGTATCTGGCAGCCCCAGACCTGCACATGTGGGTTGCAGGTTGCCCCCTTCCTGCCAGACCGGAGGGGCTGGGGGGAATCCCAGCAGGGGGAGGGCAATCCCTTCACCCAGTTGCCAAACAGCCCCCAACCCCCTGAACCTTCCTTATCCCTCCATCCCTGATGGTTCTGGCCTTCCCAAACTGCTTTTGATCTTCTGATTATTCTTGGGTTGAAGCAAACCAAGTTCCCCCCAGGCACCCCAGTTTGGGGGGGCCTGTATTTTTTTAACATCCCAACTCCCTGTTCCTCCCTTTTCCCATGCTGCCAACTTCTAACTGCAATAGTGACTCTGTGCTTGTCTGTTCACTTCTGTGTATAAATGGAATGTTGTGGAGATGACTCCTCCCCACACCGCCTGGTTCCCCTTCCCTTTTCCACCTGGTCATGGCCACTTGTGGAAGCAGGACCACCAGTAAGGGACCTTCAATTAAAAAGAAAAAGACATGGCAATTAAAAAAAAAAGAAAAAGAAAGATGACATAGAGGTGGGAGAAAGCAAGGCAGGGACTGGATTACAGGATAGTTAAGAGTATGTGCTCTCTTGAGGGTGGTTATGGCTTAGAAGGAGGACTCTGAAAGGGGTATTTCACAGGTGAGTTAACCTAGATGCACAGAAACAATGGTCGGGGCTTGCTTGAGGCAAAGATAAACATTTTACTAAAAAGTTATGTGACTACTCACCATGACCTGCCCAGTAGGAATTCATGATCAGATCACCCTGTGAGGTTACTTTTGAGGAGATTTATTACAGCACCCCTTCATCCACAGCCAACTACAGTTCACCAGCTGTCCACCTCTCTTTGTAAATAAAATACCAAAAGGCCACATCTTCAGTGGATGAAGTGACCTCTGTCTTTGTTCTAGAAGATGAGAAAACAGAGAGAGAGAGAAAGGAAAGAAGGAAGGAACGAAGGAAGGAAGGAAGGAAGGAAGAAATAAAAGTGTCTCTGGATAATTCCTAACAAAAGCTCACACTCCTATGGGATCGAGGCTAGAAATCTCACTTCCTGTGGCCTCCAATCGGCAAGTCATAATTTTAGCGGTACCAGATCTTAAGCTCAGTGGTGAGTTACATGTTGTTTATTAGCATTCTTTAGATTCTACATAATTATTATATGCACTTTTGTATATATTATATACTTTACAACAAATAAAATATAATGGAAGGAAAAAGAAAAGGGAGACCTCTAACTTTGCGGCAAATACAGAGCCACAAAGATGGTAATACCCTGAGCCCAGTGGGCATCAAGAGAGGGTGAGGTTGGAGAAATAAGTGAAGATATATAATTAGCTTTTGCTTCAGCCTCTTAAACCCAGCTGACTTTGCTGTGTTCCTGTCAATTAACCAATTTAAGAAATGTGTGATGTTTGCCTTCTACCAAGCTTGGTTCTGATATTTGGAATCCCTCCAGATGTTGAGATGCCCTTGCTATTGGAGGTGGGGACCTGGTAGAAAGCAACATCCAGAGACTAACATGGTTTCCCTAAGAATGTCATACCAACCCCAGTGGCAGTTCCTTGACCACAGTTCTAAAAGGAGAGATCAAAGGAAGGCATGTCTAGGTCTCAGCAAAGCATTTGATAAGGTCAGAGGGACCACAGGGAAATTTCTTGCATCCATGTATACAAAAAAGAGGTGGAATTCATTTGCCACCAGTAGAGGAGACTTTCATACCAACTCCTTACACCCACAACCCTGTATTAAGGAAAAGAATGAATCATTCATCCTGCCTTTGCAACAAGAATAAGTAATTCATGCTCAAGCCCGCTTCTCCCTCTTGAATGGCAAGGGGAGTGCACTTCCCCCTTGCCATTCAAGGCCCTTGAGCCACTACTGCTCAGGCCCACTCCTACCTCTTTGGAGTGTACTTTCCCTTTTAATAAACTATCCCTTTGTTTCACCTTATTTTCCTTTCAATAAACTGCTTCTTGGTTTCACCTTTTTAAAAAAATAAAAAGGAACAAGTAATTCAGGTTAGACAAATTACCAGTTGATGTAAGATGACTTATTTATTACTTATTTTACAGAAGAATGTCAGCTAATTAAGTGTAGGAAAAAATAATCAAATTAGAAAACCATCATTTTGCAAACTTAAATAATTAACTTAGGTGAAGGAGTTCAGAGCATGTCCTCCCAAAATATGTTGCTTTGGCATCAGGATTATTTTGAGTTAAAGGCACTTGGAAACAACAGGTACAAGGACACTCTGACCCTCCTTTTTCTTCCTGAAAGCAGGAGATAAAGCTCCCATTTGAAAGGTGCCCTCCCTAGACCAGGAAGAAGACATTCTTATTACCAAGGACCAGAAGTTGAGACTGAGAGAATTCTATCAGACTTTGTTAAAATAATTCTTATCTTCCTTTAGCCTCCCTACATAGATAAGTCACTTTTCCACAATTGCCTTTGTTCAACCTAACATAAAAACAAGTAGGTTTCACCATTTCTTTGTGTCTCCATTCCTTATGAGGGCTCCCGTGTCATGTAAAACTTCTTACATGAAATAAATTTGTGTGCTTTACTCTTGTTACTCTGTCTCAAGTTAATTTTCAGACCCGACCAGGGACTCTAAGAGAGTCAAAGAAAACGTTTCCCTCCCCTACACAGGGAGAGTTCATCAATGGATGCTAAAATCTTTAGGTTAAAGGTTGATGGGGAATTGGATATTCATTCACATGGTATCAAAGAGCTACCCCAATCTTGCTAGCCACAGGGAGGAGGGAAGCACCTCTACAATGAAGAGATCTGGGGGTCACCAATTTTCTCAGGTGATCAAACTGAGATCAGGAATAATGGAACAATAAGATCATCATGTTAAGCAGACTAAGTCAGATAGAAAAAAAATCAAGAACCATATGACTTCACTTACATGTGGAATATAAAACCGAAAGTAACAAAGAAACAAAAACTCATGGACACTATCAATAGTTTAGTGGTTACCTGAGGGTAAATGGGGATGGGGGTGGTAGAAGAGGGAGGGGGCATCAAATATACGGTGATGGAAGGAGAACTAACTCTGAGTGGTGAGCACTCAGTGCAACACACAGACAATGTATTATAGAATAATATGCCTGGAACCTCTGTAATTTTTACTAACCAATGTCACCCCAATAAATTTAACAATAAAGAATAATGGAACAAGTAGATGTGATGATCCACTGATATGAGGAGTATGCAATACATAGCGTGTGATGGACTGAAAAATGATTCCCCAAAAGATATCCCCATCCTAATCCCTGGAACCTGTGAATATTACTTTATACAGGGGAAAAAGAGAGTCTTTGCAGATATAATTAAATCAAGAATCTTGAGATAGGGAGATTATCCTGGATTATCCAGGTAGGCCCTAACTGCAATCACGTAAGAGAAAGGCAGAGGAAGATTCACACACACACACACACACACACACACACACACACACACACACACAGTGAAGAGGAGACAATGTGACACAGAGGCAGAGATGGGAGTGATGTGGCCACAAGTCAAGGAATGCCAGCAACCAGCAGAAGCTGGAAGAGACAAGGAACAGATTCTCCCCTAGTGTCTATGGAGGAGGCAAGTCCCTGTGGGCACCTTGATTTTGGTCCAGTGAAACTGTTTTCAGACTTCCAGCCTCCAGAACTGGGAGGGAATAAATACCTGTTGTTTTAAACCACCAAATTTGTACTGATTTATTACAGTAGCTATAGGAAATTAATACATATTGCCATTCATGAAATATTCTTGTCCAAACCATGCAACCAGAATCTAATTAGGGCTCTAGGTTAACTTGCAGCTTTAAAGAAAATGCAGAAAATCGAGGAACAAGCTAACAACAAGAGCACAGTTAGATGAATCTAACATGTGGAACATTCTATAAGACAATTGGCCTAGTCTCCTCAAAAGACCATTGTCACAGAAAGAATAATAGAAGAGAGTGGTTTTTAAATCAGAAGTCTAAGATGTAACAGTGAAATAAAGTGCTTGATCTTTGATGGGATACTGACTCAAAAAAAAACAACTACCAAAAAGACATTTTGGGAACAGTTGAAAATTTTTGAATATTGATTAAGTAATATTAGGAATTATTTTCTTAGGTACAATTATAGTATTGTGGATAGATTGTCCTTACATTGTGGATATGCATACTAATTAGACATAAAATGCCATAATCTCTGTAATTCACTTTGAAATGAGTCTGCTAAATATACACAGATGACTTTTAAACAACACAGGAGTTAGGGGTACCAAGCCCTCAAACAGTTGAAAATCCACATACAGTAGACTCTCTGTAAACTGAATTCAAGCAACCGGCAAAACCTCAAGCAAAATTTTGCCAGTTGCTTGAGGTTTTGCCGGTTGCTTGCGAGTGCCAGTCGATTGGGTTCCGGTTAATAAAATCTACTTCCATTTTTTTGGCATCTACCAATCCCTATGGGTGCCAGTTAACTGAGAGTTTACTGTATAACTTTTGCCTCCCCCCAAAACTTAACTACTAATAGCCTACTGTTGACCAGAAGCCATACCAGTAACATTAACAGTTGATCAACACATTTTGTATGTTATATGTATTATATACTATATTCTTGTAATAAAGTATGCTACAGAAGGAGTTCCCTGGTGGTGTAGTGACTTAGGCTTCAGTGCTGTCAACACTGTGGCCTGGGTTCAATTCCCAGCCAGGGAACTACCCACATAAAAATAAAATTAAAAAAAAAAAGAGTGAATAAATTAAAAAGAAAAAGTATGCTAAAGAAAACATTACTAAGAAAATCCTAAGAGAAAATACATTGAAAAAAATCTGCATGTATGGGGACCTGTGCCATTCAAACCTGTGTTGTAAGAGTTGTTCAAGGGCCAACTATATATATTACACAAGGCTGTATGGAAAGTATCCAGCCATGTAATATGAAAAATAGAGGCATTTATGGCTGGATTTTTTCTAGACAGCCCTCATATATACCAATCTTCCTGTTTTAAATGTTTCATAGGAGTTCCCTGGTGGTGTAGTGGCTTAAGGCTTCGGCACTGGCGCTGTCAGCGCTGCGGCCTGGGTTCGATTCCCAGCCAGGGAACTACCCACATACCAAAAAAAAAAAGTTTCATAATAAAACATTTAAAAAGTAACTTTACAGTGGATGCTCAGACTCCTTTAGAAGAAATCAATCCTGTGTGTAGCACCACCACTTCCTTTGTGCTGCTAGAAAGGGGAAGATTCCAGGATCCAGGGTGGTACCCGCCCTTGTTGCAAGGCCCTTTAATGACAGCTCCCCTCAGTTTATTACCTGACATCAGCATATTACTGAGGACAACTGGCTGACATTTCTATCTGCACACAGTCTTTAAAATTTAATTGTTTAATGACAGGCAATAGCCAACCTAGAATGTGACCCATTTCCACCTGAGGTTCATCTGACTGGAGCAATATAACTTAGTAATTTTAAGAGTCGGCAGATATTTAACCCTTAGAATAATGTTTCCTTTACCTTTGGGAAATGATCAAAACGTAATCCTGGAAATGTAGGATTTTTTTTGTTATTGTTTGTTTTTAATGCTTTTTTTTTTTTTTTTTTTTTTTTTTTTTTTTTTTTTTTTTTTTTTTTTTTTTTTTTTTTTTGGTATGTGGGTGGGAATCGAACCCAGGCCACAGCGCTGACAGTACCAGCACTGAAGCCTTAAGCCACTACACCATCAGGGAACTCCCTTTAGGATGTTAATGGATGAGAAAATACTGCAATAAAGAAACTAACAGATGGCCCTGAGCTGCTTAAATCCAGATGCCCCATCTGCCACTGGACAGAGCTAAAATATGGCGTCCATGGCAGTTCCAGCATTGTAATGCCAGTGGTTGGAGCATCTCATTCCCTCTTTCATTTAACTTTTCATGTTATTCATCTGATTTTCTCTACTCCACATTATGAATGATTTCTTCTTCCAATTCACTAATGCTCTATTCAGCTAGTCTGTTAACCTGCTTTTTGTGCTTCTTGTATGTTTGTGTATTCCAATTCTAAAATTTCTACTTGCTGCATTTTTTTTCAAATCTGCTTCTTTATAATGCCCTGTTCCTGCACAAGGGATTACATTTCTTCTTTTCTCTTTGACCATTTGCAATCTCCAAGCGTACTGTTATGAGTTTTTTAGCTGGAGCCACCTGTTATTGCACCTGCTGGCTTGTTCCTGTGGGTACGGATGGCCCCATGTTTTTTTTTCTGGCTCATCTTGGAAACAGTTGTCTTCCAAGGGAACTCCATAGGTGAGCTCCAGAGGCTGACAGTATTCCTGTGGGGTGACTTAGCTTTTGCCTCACAGGTCCTCAACCATATTTTTAAGTTACTAAGTTTAGACAGAAAAGTATGAAGAATTATACCATGAGACCCCATGGAGACCCCATGGAGACCTCCTTGACTGCATCACTCTCCCTACCCAACCCCTTGTCACATTCCAACTACTATATTGAATTTAGCATTTAGCAATGCTATGCATTTCTTTCTGCTTTTACTATATTATACTTAACTCTAAATATATTGCTCTGCTGAGTTAAACATTACATACGGTATATGTAGACTTCTGTGTTTTGCCTTTTTCTTCACATTGTGAGATTTAGCTGGTTATATCAGTCAGACCACTGCTGCATGGACACATCACTGCTTAATGGTATTACATTTTATGACTATACCACAATTTATCCATTTTCTGGTTGGAGAATATTTGGGTTGTTCCCTTTTTTCCCCATTACAAACAATACTGCCAAGGACTTCCGTGTACATCAATCCTCTATGTGCATGTGAGTTTGTTTAGGGTGTATTACCAGAAGTGGAAGTGCTGGGTTAAAGAGAAGGTGCCGGAGTTCCCTGGTGGTGTAGTGGCTTAAGGCTTCGGCGCTGGTGCTGTCAACACTGCGGCCTGGGTTCGATTCCCAGTCAGGGAGCTACCCACATACCAAAAAGCAAAAAAAAAAAATAAAAAATGAAAATAAAATAAAATAAAGAGAAGGTGCCTCATCATATTCAATGAGGCTGACCACACATCCCATTTTAAACAGGACAGAAAACAACAGTACTGTCCCAAATCAAACACGTATGGTCAGCCTACTGACACCGTCAACTTAGCCCAGTGAGACTAGACTGACCATATGTATCGTTTGACATGGGACAGAATTGTTTTCTGTTCCATTTAAAACGGGCCATCTGGTCAGTCTATGTTTAATAGATATTGCCAAATTGTTTTCCAAAGGGATTGTATAAAGTCACATTCCCACAGCAATGTTCAAAACAGTTTGTAAGTTTATTTCTTGGCTCTAGGATTTCCTCACAACGTAAGTAAATTACATCTGCAATCTCTGTTGGCATAAGTTTGGACCTACCCCATAGACCAAGGCATTTGGTGGACACTGCCAGCAGGCAAACTGCTCCCTGAACACTGGCAAAAGAGCAGCCACTCACTCCTAGCTTTGCCTTGTGGCTGGAGCAGAGTGGAGCACAGATGAAGTCAGAGGTAAGAGGTAGACTGGGAGGCCCTTGATGGATGGTCCCTGTAAAGACTAACTTTCACTGAGTAAATGTCCCTCCCCTGCATAAAATCATTGCAGGATTTTATGTAGAGGAGGGACAAGACAGCAGTCATGATTTGAAAGAAACCCCTCTGGCTGCTCACTGTAATGGGGCAAGGGTGGAAGCCAGACCAGCTAGGAGTCATGTAGGGGAGCTCATGGTGGCTCCCACTGGAGTAGCAGTGGAGGTGTAAGATACAGCTCATTTTGGTTAAGGTAGTGACAGCCAGCATTTCCTTACAAATTATAGTGAGGAGTCAGGCAGACTCCAAGGGTTCTACTGAGCTATTGGCAGTGTGGTGTCACCTGGAGGGCCTAGCAGTGGCCAGTGGTTGAGTACTCCCAGGATGAGGCCTGGTAAGACAGGCCAAGGTCAGTCTGTGCTAAATAATGACAGCTATGGGGAGATCTGGCCAGTGGGTTGGGAGGGAAGACTTGTTACTTCTGAAGTAACTCTACTCCTAGAGCCTGAGGTGAAATTAAGGGGAGGCCATGGGAACTCAAAGATGCAAAAGATTGAAATGATTTCTAAGCCTGGAATGAAGTTCATGGAACCATCTTCACCATGGCTGTAGCTCAATCTTACACCACAAATGTGGGGTTGGCACAGGAAAGAGGATCCCAACACCAAGGGGAGGACCATGCAAAGGGCAAAAGAATGCAAAAGAGACCCTAGGGATAAGAAATGAAGTTGACCATCTAATAGTGATGAGGGGTTAAGAAAGGGTGCATGTACAGACTAGGCTATCTGGAATTACTGTAGCTAATACCTAAATATGGTATTTAAGTGTATTTACATATAAACGTAACAACTATTTACTGTATGCACTTTTATCCATTTACAAGAAAATTGAGTGGCTACGTTAACTTAGTCAAAGTTAAGTGTGTTCAGCCTGCCTCCAAACTTTAACCAGTCCCCTGTATTTCCTAGTAAGTCACCCTAGAAAAAGGTAAAGTCTACATGCCCACTACCCAGACACCCATCAACCTAAACGAAGTTTTTATTCAAAATAAAAACGAACAGGAATGTGTATCAAAGGGTAGAATCTAAATTAAGTACAGGAAATTACAAGAAAAAGTGCAGCAGAATTTTTTTTTTTAACGTGGGTAGTTAGTTCCCTGGCTGGGAATCGAACCCAGGCCAAAGCCTAGTCACTACACCACCAGGGAACTCCCTTAAAACCAAGTACTTTTAAGAATGCAGAGTAAAACTAGTCAGGGAATGATAAAGCCACAACTCAGCGGGTAGTTTCCTGAGTATGAGGGAGAAAAGGGAAATTGAATCCAAGGTAGGTTCGCTTCAGTTATTGGCGATGTTCTAAAGCTGGTGAAGGGTACACTGGACACAAAGGAACTTAAATCCAAATCCTTATAGTTCTGATCCCTGAGCCTTCTTTTCCTTGCCTGTACAGTGGAGATGTACAGTGAAGTAGATGCCTACTTTGCAAGATTGATTTTTAAGAATCCAATGAAGCATGAAAAAGCCTAAAGATATGGTAGCTACTAAGATGATTATAGAATGATGCCTGAGAAACAAACAGAAATGTGCTTGGGGCCTAACACTTAATGGTCATCAGAAATGCATGCAGGAAGAAGTCCAATTCTCCTGACCCCCGCTGCCCATCCCAGTCCAAAAGTAACCTTATCAAGGCCAACAGACTAATTTGCTTCCTGCCCAAAGAACAATAGAGAGCCAAGTGAAAAATTTTAATAAAAAGCACCACCTGGAGTTCCCTGGTAGTGTAGTGGCTTAAGGCTTTGGCGATGGCGCTGTCAACGCTGTGACCTGGGTTCGATTCCCAGCCAGGGAACTACCCACATACTAAAAAGAAAATAAATAAATAAATAAACAAACAAACAAAAAAAAGCACCACCTATTTTAGTCAACACTTTCCTTTTATATAGGGCTAATCCTAAAGTTTTAGGTCAAAGACTGAAGCTCAGGGAATCCTTGATTAGAGAATAGCAATGGGAACAGGTACCCTGTTTCAAGGAGTAACAGGGCCATTTCAAGGAGGGAAAAAAAAGTGAATAAGGAAAATATAGGACGGAAAAAACCCCTACTGATCAATTCAAGTGGTGGGGACCAAGATGGAATTGCTCAACATAAAAAGAACTGCAGGAGAAATACAATTTTTAAAAGATGAGTCAACAGGAACACAAGCTGGTGATAAAAGAATTACCACCTGAAGTAATGATGGCCAGCCATCACCACCATCCATCTCCATAATCTTTTTCATCCGGTAAAACTGAAACACTATACCCATTAAACCTCCCCATGTTATCTGGACAATCTATGCTTTCACCAATTCATTAAAACACAAATTAGGTTCCTGTCAATATTGTTTATCATAAAACCCCCAAATGCTTGTTAATAACCTCTAATACGTTAGCGATGATAATCAATCTAGAAATTCTTAACAAGGAATGGGACGATCTTAGTTTCTTGCATACATCTGTAAAGAGGTATAGCTAGATGGCAACTATAACATTCCCTCACCTTGTGGTTATTACCTTTCACTTCCCTTTATATTTTTGAACCATCTCATTCTCATTGAGACCAAAGAATGTACTTTATTTGCTTTAAAAATATTTTATTGGAATCCTCATAATAAAACCAGATACCCTTTTTAAGCAATTTTTTTTCCTCCAGTAAGTTGACAGCTGCTCATACAGGTTCATGCAGAAAAGATGTTAAGTTCCCAGGATTTGCCTAGCATCAGATAAAGAGGGCAGCCTTTGTCAGCAAAATCCTGAAATTTCATAAAAGGAACATGTATTAGAACCATGCAGGAAACAGTCATTAAAACATGATGCTGGATAGGCAGAGGAGTTTCCACACAGGGTTAAAAGGAAGACATAAGAGTGGATCAAGTGGTTTCAAAGATCTTCAGAGAAAAATGCTCAAAGACTCTATTCCAACCAGGTCATCACTACCACTCTTGGGCTGGAAGAAAAATGTAGACTCACCACAGTAGCCAGAGAAGGACCATGACTCTTCTTTTCATAGCCTGAAGTGGAAGGATTCACTGCCTAGGCATCCCAAGAGCACTTGTTCAAGAGGAGTAACCTCAGGCCTTCACCGCCATGTTAGTGGCAAATCTCTGTGAAGGGGAACTGCCCCTGGCTGGGCTTCCACAGAGTTCATGCTAGAATGAAAACAGGATAACTAATGAGAAGGCCAAGCAGAGTTACAGCCCTCTCCCACTAGCCCTTCTCAGAGACACAAGTATCCAGTTCCCCAAATGAGTCAGAACTTAAATTTTTTACATCAGGACCAGCGTCAGAGACTCTAGTCTGAGAACTCATCATTCCCAATTTAGGGAGACCTGGATCAAAAAAGCCATTCTGAGAAGAGATCTAGTATATTCAAAGACACAGGGATGGGTATCTGGGAGAGGAAAGACCTAGGAAATAAATTTACAACTGCAAAAATAGCTCCACCAGGGAGGCCCAGCAGGTAGGGGACTTGACAATAGGGGAAGGGTTGGAGACAGGTTTAACCAAAAACATGGAGTGTTACAAAAGATGTTTTAAAGAGTAATTGTCACAAGAGAAATGTAAACCAAAATGTGGTCCTTAGACAATCACTAAATGGAGTATTTGCATGTGTTCATTAAAAAGCAGAAGGGGGGTTCCCTGGTGGTGTAGTTACTAGGCTTCTGCACTCTCAATGCCACAGGCTACGTTGATTCTCAGCTAGGGAACCACCAAAAAAAAGGTGGGGGGTGGGATGGCAAGAGAGCGTTTTGGTAATGAGACGGCCTGGAAAAGACACTTACAGCCTTCTCCCACCTAACTCACCTTTATTCAAGAACACAGCAGTGGCCCTCTTAAACCCCTAATGGAGAAATAAGACACAGGAATAAATGATTAATAAAGGTTCTTGGCTATCAACTTCGCCTCTAGCCCAGGTACTAATTATCCCAGCCCCGGGAGGGAGGTGGTCAGAGCGCTGCGGTGATGGCATCAGGGAGACACTCAGAATCACCTGTAGTCATCATCACACCCGGCCTTCCCTAGGGTGAAGGCCAGCAACTCCATTTAGCACAATCCACTCACCCTCATGGCACTGTAGACCCGACCGCGAGAATCAGGGCCCTGTAAAGAAACCAATGAGTCAACAAAGACCGGGGCATCTCCAAACGGGTCCCCCCAGCCCCCGACTGGATCGGTTCCAAACAATGGCGTCACGGAGACATCAAAAAATCTAGACCAGGCCTGGGTAAGCTTCTTCAGGGTAAGGGATATTTCTAATTTTCTCCAAGTGTCGAGGTTCATTAGCTATTTATTTTCGGTTAAGTACAGCCGCCAGGATTGTGAGGAGCCACTTCTGAACGGGTGCATGCAAAAAAAAAAAAGTTTCCCTTACGTTTTAGGCCCTGGAATAATGTGGCGTTCGCTACACTTTTTTAATTCAGGTGATCACCCCCAAATCGCTTGGCGGTCCACTGGTGGACCAAGATCAACGTCTTACCCAGCCCTGGTCTAGACTGTAATGGTAGTTCATCCTGCTTAGCCCGAGACGACGGTCCCCTCCCCAGGAAGGCCCCAAAGTACCTGCTCGCGGTCAGCTGTACAAAGATGGCCAGAGAACCGGGGGCCACCGCCGTGCCGTCCTTTAGGGACCGGCTGCTCAGAAGCCACCATGAGCCCTGCAGGAACCACATACTTACAATCAAGGAAACCCTGGCACAAAGAGAACCGCAACGTTGGGGCCGGGCCATTTATAGTGGCGTGGGAGCAGGGGCCTGACGGCCATAGCTGTCTTCTTAGTTGCCTGGTTCGACCCGCGATATTTCCCTCCTCGTTCGTCCAAACAAAAATGAAATAAAATGAAAGGCCATTAGTGAATGTTTCACATTCTTCTGGGCAAATATATGGAGGTGCCTTGTGAATTTTGAAAAACAAAAAAAGGTGACCTAATTGGCCTGGCGGGAAAAAGTCCCTACCGCCGCCGCCGCCGCCGCCCTGACACGCGCACAGCTGAGCTCTATCCAGGGGCCTGGGGCACCTTAGTCCCCTCAGGATCCGTTGATGGCTCATAGACTCCTCCCTTTTCCTCACGCGTCCCAAGCTTAGGGGTCTGGGTCACTCTCAGGAACTGTTACCAGCGAAATTTGAATTGGCAGCCCGCAGACCTGTCAGGCATAATAAGCTTGGTGTCTTTTTTTCTTAAACTTGGTTAAGGTATAACTGACTACAATAAACTGCACATATTTAAAGTACACAATTTAGTAAGTCTTTTAAAACCATTTGTTGTTGTTTTTTTTTAATATGTGGGTACTTTCCTGGCTGGGAATCGAACCCAGGTCACAGCGTTGACAGCGCAGAAGCCTAGCCACTACACCACTGGGGAACTCCCCTAACCATTTTAAAGTCTACACTAAAGTGGTGTTAAGTGTATTCACATTGCTGTGTGTAAGAGATCGCCAGGGCTTTTTTTGGTGGGGAGTGAGGGTTTCCCTGGCTGGGAATCGAACCCAGGCTGTGGCGTTGAGCGAACCAAAGCCTGACCACTAATCCACCAGAGGACCCCCCTTCCAGAGCCTTTTCATCTTGCAATTAGAGCTGTTGTCGTACCCAAAATCTTACAATTAAGTTCAGGAACTTGCCACCGTGTGCTTATTTTGGCAGCACTGTACAAACCACTCGGTAAGTTGTCATACATAACCTTGACAACCTTACCGAGTGGTTTGTACAGTGCTGTCAATGTAAGTGCATGCTTGGCAAGGTACCAAGGCAGCTCTGATGGCCATTCCAGGAAAACGAGTTCCAAAATAGCTTTGAAGGGTGGACCAGGTGCTGGCGTTAGTGCATAGCTTCCCAAGGGGAATACTTCGAAGGTGACCATAGTGATATTCAGCAGTGAAGTATGTAGCACTTTTTGTAGGATTAGTTCATGAAATTAATTGTCCAACCTCATATTATTCCAAATTCCTTCTACCTGGACCCTTCTGTACCCTCTCATTTATAAATGGAAATGGGGAGTTCCCTGGTGGTGTAGTGGCTTAAGGCTTCAGCGCCGGTGTTGTCAATGCTGTGGCCTGGGTTTGATTCCCAGCCAGGGAACTACGCACATACTACCAAAAAAAAAAAAAAAAAAAAAAAAAAAAGGAAATGACTTTAGGTGATGTATGTTGGCATCTTTTTCATCTTTTGCATAAAAGACACATATAACGGTGATTTGGAGGTTCCAAATCATACAAAATCAGTCTCCTTTTTGAGTCATATAATTTAGGCACAGTGAGCATACAGTAAAATTTAAAAGGCCATTTTACCCCCAACAAATTTAATAACAACAAAAAGGCCAATGGTATATCCTTTTATTTTCTTCTCCTGCAATTATCTTTTCCATCTGCCCTCCCTTTTTCCAAGTTTTCAGCATACCATCGAAAAGATCTCTACCAAGAATCCTGTGGTATTCACTTATTTGATACATTT
This sequence comes from Lyroderma lyra, assembly GCA_004026885.1. Taxonomy (NCBI): domain Eukaryota; kingdom Metazoa; phylum Chordata; class Mammalia; order Chiroptera; family Megadermatidae; genus Lyroderma; species Lyroderma lyra. The sequence goes on along the minus strand of PVJL010015176.1, from coordinate 2,587 downwards.
CTCCACGCCCAGGGGCGGACTTTCATCTATGGCTGATGCTGCAGTGATTTTGCTTCAAGTTTTTTGTTTTTTTGTTTTGTTTTGTTTTTTGGTAGTTCCCTGGCTGGGAATCGAACCCAGGCCACAGGTTGAAAGCACTGAAGCCTAGCCACTACACCACCAGGGAACCTACTTCTTCAAGTTTTAAGATGTGTATATGTACTGGTGGGCAATGACATATTCTGATGTTGCTTCATAATGAATCATTTCTCTAATGACAGAGTCATGCCTTGATTAGCCTAGCACAGGAATTCTCTTTTTTGTCCCATTACACTGTTGCTGCAGATGTTGTTACTAGAGCTTTCCCTAACCTCTATCACTGCTGCTTCTGATGCTGATGGATCAGGCTCCCACTCAGCAACAAGCCCCTTGCCACTAGCTGCTGTCCCTGGGAGCACATGTCCCCTTCTAAAAGTACAATCAGGAGTAGCTTCTGGTGCAGTGTTTTCTCAACTTTGGCTGCATGTTAGAAACACTTAGGCAATTATAACTCTATACAATGCCTTAGCCCACTCCCAGAGAGTCTGAATTGGCCTGGGGGAGGGCTGGCATCTGTTTATGTTTTTTGGAGGTTTTTTGTTTTGTTTTTTACCTTTGATTTTAATATACCACTAGGTTGAAGAAGCATGGCTTGAATGACTTGAAACTAAAGGATCTATTCCCTCTATTGAGCTTAGTATATATGCTATGGTCATAGGCTATTTTACAGTTCACCTACTTTGTGAATAAAACAGACCTTTGCAAATTGGCCCAGGAACCAAAGGAATTTAGTTCTTTACAAGCTTTCAAGGAAGGATTCCAATACTTTGTCATTCCTAAAATGTTTGATTTTCCCAGAGGGTAAGGATTTATACAAAGATATAACATACGATTTTTATTTTAGAGTAGGTATTTCAAGGCTGTTTTTGGTAGGAAGGTGGTTGCAGTTCTCAGGCTAAAGAAGTGTCCAGCACACCGAACTATTAGGCAGAAATAAACTCCTACCGAAGGGCTTGTGTGAGAGGAAAGCCTCTTTCCCGGATCTTCACAGTTTTACACTGTACAGCTTTTATATACTTCTTTCCTCATAATTGAATTACTTTAAGCTGCTATTGTTTTGGATTGTCTATAAAAAGGACAAAAAGGGTACTGATTGTTAAAACTGGAGCAAAAAAACCTAATTGAAACCTAATGCCAACAGTGTTCAATGTTCAGGGAGTGTGGACAACACCCTTTCCTCCAAACCATCACTCTGCCCTGGCTGTAGTAGAAGTGACCACCTCCACAAGCTCACCTTTAACAAAAGCTTTAGACTACCTGATGTGTACAGGGTGATGGGATGAGGATTACTGTGGACCACTGGGATAACTCAAAGAACCTGGTATAGTGCCTGGCCCATTCCTCTTCACTGCCATGCCCCAAACGCTGATATCTTGGGCTCCTCCAGACTTACTTGGATAAGTGCAGCTAGGGTGGCCATGGTGGAGGTTTCCCTTGTCCACAGCACATTTCTGCTCCAGTTAGAAGAAAAAAAAGGGGGGCAGGGGAGGAGCTAAGCAAAACAGACTAAATAATTCACTTGATCACCAGGTGAAGTTTACAGAGTGAGAATGTAAATTCGCATCTTATTTATCTCTTTTGTCCACCCTTAAATGTATTTATAACATAAATAAAAGACTGAAAGATTCACAGGTCAGAAGTAGATACCTAAGAGATCTGCACACATTAAGTGTGAGAGAGTGAGAAACCACAGGAGTAAACCCCTCTCAACACTATCTTTAAATCCACACTGAACTATCCTCCCCAAACCCCTTTTGGAGCTCCTGTCCTATTTTCTTTAAACAGGCACCACCCAATCAAAATGGTCACCCAGACTTTTTGTTTCCACAACCAAGAATTAAGTACCAACAAAAATGGCCATGGCTACTGTGTGTGTACCTATATTCAAAAGTATTTTCCTTTTTATTCCAAAGATTTCACACATTTCCAAAGAGTCCTATTACTCCTCCGAAATAAAACAGGTATACATTATTAATATTTAATTGTTATTTTTCATCCTTAACATACAAGTTATAAAAAAATAAATTAACATTCCATAACTTTGGGAGTGTTAACAAAGCCAAAAAATAGGACACAGGGTGGCAGTGTTGATTCACTTCAGGGAAAAAAAAACAAACAAACAGTACCAACTTACATTAAATGCTAATAATTCCAGAGAACACACTGGCAATACCACCAAAATAAATAAATAAATAAATAAAGACAAGGAAGTTAACCAGATTACAACTTATTAGATAAAACAAAAATAGTAAATAACTGAAACTACAAGAAATATATGGTAAAGAACAAGGTATTTTGGTCTCAGTCTCTATGTAAACAATAAGGTAGGGCTCTAGTCCACTTCCTCAATGGTGGGGCCAGACCCAGAGGCCCCCTTGGAGGGGGCCTGAGCCCCAAAGCCACCAGCCCCAGGGCCACCCGCCCCCTGGTACAGGCCGCTGATGATCGGGGCACACACCTGCTCCAGCTCCTTCCTCTTGTGCTCAAACTCCTCCTTCTCAGCCAGGGT
>PVJL010015175.1:0-25320 GCA_004026885.1 Lyroderma lyra | reverse complement strand
GGGGGGAGGGGAGCGGGAGACGTCTTTGTTGTTGGCGACCAGGATCCCACTCGACTCCCGGGAATGGCGGGGAACCCACTCCTGATCGGGTGTGCGTTTTGGAGAGGATTCTCCAGTGGTTCCGTGAAGGGGAAAGGTAGTAGGATCCCTGTGATCTGTGAGGCTGCGGGAGTCTAGGGGGGCAGGGAAGGGACGGATAGACTACTGGGAAAGGTCTTGAGTCTTTCCTGCTGAGAAGGGTCTCATTTCATTTCCTTTGCTTTTCTCCTTGTGGACCGAAAGATGGGGTCAGGTTCACATTCCCCTCCCTTCCTCACTGAGTTTCGCGGTGTTTGAAATCTTTCTCCTGAATGTCCTCATGTGCCAGCCTCGATTTCAGATTGAATCTGCCCGGTGCTTTGTGATTTCTGTAGTCCGGTCGCGCAGTACGGTGCTTTTTACTCTAGATGGTTGAACTTTACTCTTACCTATTTTCGAATTTTGAACGAAAGTTCTGCCAAGTTAGATTGTATTGTCGTGTAGGATTTTTTATAAAGAGAGAGTTTAACTCCCTCTTCTTGTTTAAAAAAATAGGAAAATGTTCATGGTGATCCATAGTGAGATTTCTGCCAATGCCAGGATACAGGTTTTTGGGAGGGGTTTTTTGTTTGTTTTTTAACGATGCTTTGCATTGATTTAAAAGTCAGTGCGAGGTATAGATTTGGTAAGCTAAAGAATGAATAACAAAATACAGAAAGGGTGACCTTTAAATTTTGTCTGTTTATGAAAAGATATTCCTGTTTAATACTTCCTGTAATATATAATACTTGATTCACAAGATTATTTGTTGATTTTTTTAAAGGCTCTAATAAATAAAAATAATTTTGGATATCTTGTGTCAGCATTTGAAATTACCAATGAGTCTGAGTAAAAATATTCATCTGTTTACATTAACAGGAAAACTTAAAATAAAACGAACTTTTCTCCATAAAGAGTTTGTGTCTTCATATGTTTATAACATAAACTCATTTGTGTGACAAGTAATATCTAATCATTGCCAATGTTTTGATAATTATCATAATTGCAATGGTCTAATTTGAGGCTCCCCAATTCTTTGTTAGTAAATTTTTTTTTTAGGAGTAGGGGTGGTGGTGGGTTGCTTAAGGAAGAACAGTGGTGATAGCCATGTTTCTACTAATAAATATGACATCCCTTTTATGCAATAATTGCTATATTATTTGAGATGGGGTGGAGGGATGAATAGCACCTTCACCCATATTTTGACCTCTCTTTTCTCCTACTCTGGTATTAATAAGGTTAATTGGCAAGGATGGGATTAGATTTTTAGCAAGCTAGGCAGTTTTAATTTTGTCTCTTGCTGAATGGTACTGTAGTTAAGTGGCTTGTTTCCTTGAGTATCTTTGCCCATTTTGAAATGTGTATGAAATGACATCTGACAAATAATTTTCTGTTTCCCTGTGACAAATAAAATTACAATAAAGCATCACTGCAAAATGATGTTTTTGGTAGCTTAATGGACACAGAACTAGGCAATTGGTGTCTGTTCCAAGTTCTTGTCACTGAATTGGTCTACAACTCAAGCAATCCCATATCTGAGTGAGTTTCTCCATCTGTAATATAGGGCTAGTAAAATGCACTGTTCACTTTATAGAAAGGGCAATAAGAACCAACAGTTACTCTGGTTATGTGACATTGTTTTAGTTATTTAACAGTATCTTTTAATGCTGCAATTCTCTTGTTTTGGTATTATGAATTTCAATTTTTTGGTGAAGAGGAATCATAAAGAAACATTGTTTTAATAGGGAGAATACCTATCTATATGTCACTTAGGAAATGATAAAGTTTCTTCCATGTTAAGATTGGTGTTGTATCTTTAGAATCAGTGATAACAAAAGAGAGTGACAAATTAACTTGGTTGATTTATTCACTGGTGGATTTTATTTCTAATATAGCCAAGGATTTGCTCTTAATTCTCAAAAATTACTCTTCTGTCTTTCCTACCCTGTCAAGAATTTCTCACATACTCATACATTGCCCTATATGCCTCTCAAACCTAATCTTGTGAGTTGGAGGAGGAAAGTGATGTTTTGACTTTTTAACAGATGAAATAAAGCCCAGAGAAGTTAATTATTTGAATTGTGAAAAGCTACACAATTTGTAAGAGGCAGAAAGAACTAAGACTTGAAACTGAGTTTTCTGACATCTAGTCTGAAATCCTTTGCTCTGGAGCAGTGTTTTCCAAACACCTGTCCAGTTTCCAAAAGTTTTTGCCAATTCAGGTGAAATGAGAAATGATATAGCAATATAAGTATTGGCAACATACAGTATAGTGAATATCCATGCACGAATTTCCAATTTGAAGAAATAAAACTACAAAAAAAGTGTAACTTCCTTGTAGTACTTTATGTGCCCCTCTTAGATCCTATTTCCTTTTTCCCCAACTCATATCACTAATCCAAAATTGGCACGTAACCTTCCTATCCATATGTATATATTTGACTGCATACCTTTATATCCATGAACATTATATGGTTTTCCTTTTATTGTTTTTAAGACTATTTAAATAAGATATTTGTATCTGTAGCTTGCTTTCTGCACTCAATTCGCCAAGATTTATCTGTTTATTCAGGTAGTTCTAGTTTCTTTACTTTTACTGCAAGATGATATGTGTTCCATTATGTGACTATATCAGGTTTCTGTTGGTCATTTTAGTTGTTTCTAATTGTTTGCTTCTTAAGTAGTACTGTAGGAAATAATTCTTGTGTGTATTTACTTAGGTCTAGGGCAGTGGTTCTTGACTCTTTATCCCATTTTTATAGAAATGTTTTGGAACACCCCCAGTAATGTCCAAAAAATGAAATTAGTAATAATAAAAACTTACATTAATATTTTAAAGAAAGTAATACCTTTACTAAAATATAAGAAGTAATTTTAACAAATACTATATGTATTTCACTGTATAAATAAATGCTGCAGCTCAGCCACACTCTAAACCAGTAACATCAGAATTCTTGGGAGTGTATTAGAAATCAGAAGCTTAGGCCCTACTCTACTACCTCAGATGCTGAATTTTAAACAAGATTCCCAGATGATTTGTGTGCATGTTAAAGTCTAGGGGATTCCCTGGTGGTATAGTGGCTAGGCTTTGGTGCTCTCACCCCCACGGCCTGGGTTCAATCCCCGCTCAGGGAATCAACCAAAAAATAAAATAAAAATAAAGTCTAAGAAGCAGTCCTAGAAGAAATAGTCAGATACTTTACACAAATGGGTAGTATCACCATGAATAAGACAGCTACTAATTCAGATTAAAACAGGTATGTTGAATTGGCCATTCAAATACCACTGGTGGCACTGCTGTTGTTAAATGAGTTTCTGGAATAACAAACTATTTTCAGTAAAGTTTGAACAAAAATAAAAGTGAAGCCTTACCTACTTATACAGTGGTTGCACTTACAAATCTTCATATGTATATTAAAACAACATAAATATGCTTTGTGTTAAGTTCTGCTTCCAAATATTTGACCTTATTTCCCACCCTTGTTCCCCTTAAACGAGTGTCCAGTTGAATATTCAAAGGATATGGGACATGGGGCAGCATTATCCATAGGCACTAAGAAGGCTTGACATCCCTGGCATCTGTTCAGTAGTGTCCCCGATTCATTGTAACAACTAAAAGCCAACAAGCATTGCAAAAGAGTGCCCTGGGATATAAATCTAGTAATAGAGTGCTGGAACACAAGCAACTTTATTCAATAACTACCAGTTTCTCTTCAAAGTATTTGTTTTTACTGATACAAACACTTTGGAGAAAAACCAGCACTTTGGAGAGAAAACTGGTAGTTACTTAATAAAAGACTGAATAAAGAAGGTCTAGTTTTTCCACCTTCCAAATACTTTAAACTTAAGTTTTGTCATCCTAAGGAGTATGAAATGGTATCTCATTGTAGTTTTCATTGGCATCTCCCCAGTTAGCCCTGTAATTCAGGAGCACTTTCATTATTCTTTACCAGCGGTTCTCAACCTATGGGTTGCGACCCCTTTGGGGGGTCGGACGACCCTTTCACAGGGGTCACCTAAGTCAATCGGAAAACACATAATGTACTTATGTGGACCAGTCACCCGTGTGTAGAGAGCAGCTACCCATAATTTTATGGTTGGGGGTCACCACAACATGAGGAACTGTATTAAAGGGTCACGGCATTAGGAAGGTTGAGAACCACTGCTTTAGACATTCATGCTCCTTTTCCATGAATTGCTTATTTGGTTTGTTTTATATGGTTTATTTTATTGATTTGTAAGTGCTTTTTTTATATTGTGGATAACAATACTTCGTAGGATTTACAAATGCCTTTCTAGTCTTTAGCATGTATTTTCCCTTTAAATATGGTGCCTTTTGATAACCAGTTCTTAATTTTCTTGTCAAATTATTCCTTTATGACTGTGCTTTTTTTCTCTAAGAAAATCTCTATCCTGAGGTTATGGATTCTTTTGTAGCTTCTTTAAAAAGTTTTACTTTTTCACATTTGGATCTTAAATTCACATAGAACTATTTTTATATAATGAGGGAGTTGTGAATCTAAATTTGCTTATAAAAATGACTACCATTAATACTGACATTATATCATTTTTATGTTAATGTATTCTGATGAAATTATACTGGTAGTAGATTGTATTTTGTTTCTAATGTCCCTTTATGTCAAAATTAAAATTTGGCAGCTCTGTCATTCTGCTTTTTTCTTTTTTCAATTTAACTGGTTTTTTAAATCCATAAGGTTTGAGAACCACTGCATTAAAGTACTCTGATTGCTGTGTTTCATCAGTACCTCACATCCAGCCTCTAAAATACAGAAAATAAGCAAGCACTCTTAAGTACTTGTCTTCTATTCCCATTTGCATGCTCCACATTTGTTTTACATGTCTTTTTATTACTTTTCATTCTTGCTAGAACTTTTGAAATCACACTTATGACCCTAAACAGAATTTCAGACTAAATTTAAATATTTTAATGTTAATTTGGCTCAGGTATAGGTCCTAACAGTTATGTTTTCTCTGGAATTAAAAGCAAAAATGGTTAAACAAGTTCTTGCATACAGATAAAGATGAAACATAGGAAAGGAAAAATGGGCCAGTCTCCTGTGTGTCAGTCACTATTCTAAGTTTTATGAGTACATCTGTAAACAAAACAAGCAAAGATTTCCTAACTTCTTAGAACTTACCACTTAGCACTGGACCATAGACAATGTGCACAATAAATAAATAAAATATCCCATGTTAGAAAGTGGTAAATACTTCTAAAGAAAAGGTGGACAAGGGTAAGGGGAATTAAAGGAGGCAGTTGGATCTATTAAACAGGGTGTTTAAGGTAGGCCTCGTTGAGAAAGGGGAGAATGAGCAGAGATCTATGGTGAGAGCATTAGCCATGCAGAGATTAGCAAAATCTTGGAAAAGTAGACAGAATATAGTCTTTAAGTTAAATCTGTGTTACTGGCTCTCCCTATTAAGTTGTGTGAATTTAACCATGTTAACTGATTTAACAACCCAAAGCCTTGATTTCCTCTTGTGTAAAAGGATTATAACATGAGGAAAGTGTATTAAGATAAAAGATAATAAGTGAAAGTACCTCCTGTCCCCCACCTAGTTCTCATGTAGCACTCTGTACTTTATTTTCATAGCATTTATCAAGCTATAATAATTTGTGTCATTAGTTGATAAATTTTGTCCCACCCATTCTGAAAGATTAATGAGAAGAATCAGTCAGTGTAGTGATATATTTCATTTATATATAGTAATTTGTAAACTACCTTTAAACCTGTTTTTATTTGAAAATCATCTCATGCAGATTGTTGAGAAAAGTGTTTTGTGTTTATAGTATCTTTATGCTAGACTAGAGCTTCGCATTGTATTGTAGACACTACTAGTTCATTAAGAACCACACATCATCTTTGTGATAGAGGCAGTAGATATGTATCTTGCATTTGAAGGAACCAAAGCTGCTAAATGGCATAACATCAAGTAGAATTTGGATCAAGTCTGATTACATGTGGTTATATTTTCACTGTGATCCCTTTTTTCTTTCTGTAATATTGCTATAATTGATTCTAAATATAAAAGCAAAACTATACAGTTTATCTTACATTGTGAAATCATTGCCTTTGGAAAATCATTAAGACACAAACAGTATTTTACTCATGACTGTATTTTTAATCTTCCTTCATGAAGTTTCTCAGTGTATAAAAAGGTAATAATTAGAATTGGCAATAGGGTTAGAGGTCTTTACCCTTAAAAATACATACTGCTAAAGAAATTTTTTTCATTTTTGCTGTCTTGGAGTATTTAACTAAGGTTTCTTTTTAGAATGTAGAAACATTAAAAAAATAAGATTAAGAAAATAAATACATGCTTTAATGTAGGTCAGGATGAATTAAAGAGGTTGAAATAATTTCATTAACTTGATGTGGGCAGTTCTCCATTCTAGTCCCAACAAACCTTAAGTAAAGCAATAGGAATAAAAGTAAAAGACTTTGTTAGTTTATTAATTGCAATAAACTTGTTTGGTTTTTTTAATTTAAATTGACCTTAAATGTGTTTTGAAAATTAAAATCAATTGAAATAATTCCTGTAGTAAGCTTTTTTCAAAAATGCCATCCACAGACCATGACCTAGATATTTTGTTTCTGATTAGTATCCTGTTTAGTGTACTGATAATTTTTCACTCCCTAGTTTTGCCATTGCCATCCCCAAAAGTAAAACTTATTCTCTGCATATCAGTTATCAGCAAGAAAATAATACCATTCAGTAATTTGGTTTGGCAAGCTTACACCTGTATCAAAACACTACAGGTTATATTTTGTTCATTTTTTTAAACAGACCTCAATGTCACTTTTTTTAATAAAGATTTAGGGCAGTAAATTTAATAGGAGTGAGGATGACTTTTAAAAATTATTCATTAATGATATTCTGATACAGTCCTCTAGGGTAATGGCTTTCAATTTTTTGTTAGAATCCATAAGAAAAACATTTTGGTTCATGACCTAATATGTGCATATGCACACACACCAAAAAAGGTTTCACTGAAGCAATAATCTAAATCGGTCAACATGAGCATGGTTCAGGAGATGGGGTTTTTTCTTCCCCCTTGGGGAAGAAATAAAAGTTAAACAGACTTTAAAAAGTAAAGAAAAAAAAAACAGTAAAAATTGTTTCCTTTATTTTTGGTGGGGGAGGATTTTACCAACAGAGAAGGGAACAGTGTGCACAAAGGCATAGATACAAGAAAGGATGTTTCTCTTATTAAGAAACAGTATGTTCAGTAGAATGAATGAATAGGGAAGTGCTCAGAATCAGAAATTGGCTAAAGGCTAGGAAGCAGAGGGTGGAAGAACCATGTATAGCATGCTAAAATTTTTAGATTTATTCAAGACAGCTTGTAAGACCCATTGAAAGATTTAAACAGGAAAGTGACATCACCTAGCAGCAGCAGTGTGGAGTGTGGATTAGAAGAGTATGAGATAGATATTAATGAGTGATTTTATAACATTAAATGAAAAGTAGCTGAACTGAGATGTGACTGAGAGGATGGAGATAGATATATAGAAGGCACGAGATAAGCCTTGGTTAAATGAAAAGAATGAAATGCAGATAAGGGTCTGTAGCTTAAGGGAGAGGTCTGTGCTAGAGATTTAAGTTTTTAGATTTATTCATCATAAGTGTCTAAGTAGTAGTTAAAGCCATGGGTATGGTTGAGATAAAAAGACAAGAAGACGGAAGAAGACCAAAGTGGTAATTAAAGCTATGGATTTGAGTTAGTTAAACAAAAGATAAGAGGAAGATAAAAAAAAACACCCAATCTGTGTGTTTTTTAAAATTAAACTAGTAAATAAAACCTTTGACGAGATCATCAGAAAAACCAAGATTGGAAGTTACTTTCAAGAAAGAAAGAAAGGACCGTGGTATTTAATGCCACACAGTGGTCTTGTAAATTGAAGACTGAGAACTACCCAATGCACTTTAAATTATAAGAAGGATGAACCAACAATTTAATGATAGATGTTAGATCACAATTCATTTGGGCTCAATGAGGAATAGTAGGAATTTGATTCTGAAGGATACTTAGTACAGCCACTCCTCATTTAATGACCTACCTGTTTAACCACTGCTGGACTTAGGACCAGTTCTCTAGCCCAGGAATCCCCTTTCTCAATCTTTGTCTCTTCTTGCAGTTGGTTAACATTCACTACACAAAGCATTTGCAGTCGTGAAAAACTACCTATTTCGTTTGTAAATGTGGTATTGCGTGATACCTACTGAAAAATTCATACCCTATGGCTCCATGACATTATAGGACATCCACCTTTAAGCTCCTTACTTACTGACCAGTTTGCTTAAAGAGCTAGTCCTAAGAACCAGAATGGTTAAGTGAGGAGTGCCTTTAAGATCCTTGAATATGTTTATAAACACAGAAGTTGAACAGTGGAGCAGGAGAGGCTGATGATACAGGAAACAGAGAAGATAACTGATTAGGCAGTCTCTGAAGATGCTAGAGGCATTGGAACCCTCCGGTATATGTGTGGAGGGAATGAGCCTTCTCAGGAGTGAAAAGACAAATCGGGATTTGATTAATTGATTTCTAGGGTCTGAAGAGAAATCATATACGTTTCTGCCTATTCCAAGTAAAAGAACATCTTTTTAGGCATCCACTATGCCAGGAATTTAGGTGATGTCTTAATGTTTCCAGCAACTCTGCAGTTTACAGATAAGAAAATTGAGGCTCAGGGAAGCAATCTGTCTGAAGCCATACAACTGGAAGGTCTGTAATTTGATTGTATTATCTAGTTCCAAAGCCTAGTAGTTCTAAAACTTTATATTTGATTTGGAGTGGGTGGTCGGGAACCAGTCAAATTTTCCAAAATAGGGAAGAATAAGAGGTTACCAGTTTAAGTTTTGCCCAGTAAAATCACTTCAGAAAAATTAAAACTTAGTATCTATTACCCAGTTTTTTAAATTTATTGCAAACATTTTTCATTAAAAAGGTATATTTTTTAATGTTAGGAAAAGTATAAAGGATATAATTTCTGAATAAAAGGCAAACTTTTAAATTTATTAACCCACTACTTTTATCCTTAGTGTTTCTCATTTTAGCAAAGAATGGTAAAAACTTTATCTTCAGCTAGCACCAGTTCTCAAGTCACCTCTGCCAAAAAAGACTCATGAAATAACAACTTTATATTAAAATATAGTACTTTCTTACAGTTTTATAACAAATTGTTATAGCTGAACATTTTACTGTTAAAAAATTCATATATTTCCCCATATTAGATTCTTTTATATTTTGTTTTGCTATAAATTGATTTCTAAGTGTCCTCATTAATAAACTTCTAAAAAATAATAAAATGACTGATAAACTGAAGCAACTCTGAAAAATATAAAGCATTGACCCATGAACTATTTTCTTTTGTTAATTTATTTGGTACTTTGGGTTTTATTTATCATGGCTTATTTTTAAATTTCCTGAAAGCCATTGTAAATAAAAATGTTTTCAGGAATAGGAATCAACTTGCTTTAACAGTATTTTGTAACATTGCTTACTACAGTGTTTTGTCCAAGTGGGGAATATCATCTTGTATGCAGAAACGCATTTGCTTATAGCAGAGTAAATGTTGTCCAACCACCTATAACAGTATGTACATCTTTAATTAACACATAGGTAACTCATTCTTTAGAGTTACTGCCAGAGTGAAGAACTGAGCTAGGATGCATGTAACAAATCTAAAGTTCTGCTTCTGACTGTAATGGCACTAGAAAGTAATGAGTAATTACGGGGGGAAAAAATAAATGTTCAGGGGCTTATAGCCAGTTATTGCCAGTATCCTTTTTTTCTATGTCCTGAAGGCTATGGAGATGAATAGCATGGCATTCATTAATATCCCCTGATGTTGATGCAATGATGGAAAAGAAGGAAAGAACTTGGTTTTTTGGCATCTAATTATCTCAGTTGCTCGGTTGTCTAGTTTTAGGTTTGACGGTGGATAGGCTGCACAATTTGAGGGTCTTCAGTAGCTGCAGTTGATCAACCTAACTCGATAGCAAGAAAAGGCATTTTTAAAACCAAAAATTGCTTTCTTGTGGTGGTGGTTGGGCATTATCACTTACCACTTTAGGGACAAAATGACACACTTGGGAGCTGGCAATAGGAGCAAATCACTCATTTATTTTAAATGCCCAAATTATTTTAAAATAAGTACTTCAAGGATATACACTTCATCCCAAAAGAAACTCTTACACATAAGAGAATGTTCATTTTTGCCAATACAAAATTTAAAGTATCTCCTTGAAATAATTAATGAATACTAGACTCCCTAAAATGGCCTCCCAAATTAATCAATTGGAAAGTCTTTCAAGTTGTTTTTTGCTACTGTCCAAATAACCCTTTAAAAAAAGATCTTCCAGCCTTGTCAAAGGATGCTCATGATATAACTTAATACATAAAAATAGAGTATTATAGCCTTATAATCAGGAAATTGGCTTGCTATGTTGCAGTTAATTGGCATTAACCAGATAAAACATATCTCAGATTAGCAAATTAGCAAATTGTATATATGGCAATTACCTCAATTTAATGGTCTGTTTATTGACCCTCTTAGGGATTATAAGTACATCAAAAGGTGTTTTTTTGAACAGTTTTTTAATTAGCATGGTTTCTAGAAAGACCAAGCCATAAATTACATCCCTTATTGTTGTTAATTTAGTTCAAAACAACAAAACAAACCCTATTTTGATTATATTAGCATTATCTCAGTTTGTATTTTATCAGGCCTTTAGGTGTAACTGCTGGTTCTTCTTTTCTTTACTGTTTTCTCTTTCATTTAGTTAGATTATTAATGATCAGGTGCTGCCTATGTACTGCTGAAGAAAACACATGTGGTTACTGGCCTCATAGTTAAGATAATAGGCATTAATCAAGCAAGCCCATAGGTGAATACATGGCCAGGATCACAATTTGCAACTACACATATACTGAATGAAGGAAAAGAACTGGGTGCTATGACAAAGAATAACCTAATTTAGATTAGGTGTTCACAAGATCTCTCTGAAGTCTCATTTAAGACTGGAGTAGTAAGAAGTTAGAGAGAAAACAAAGCATGTATGCAGGCCCTGATGTGGAAACAACTTTCTTGCTCTAAAACTGAAGATGACAAGGGAGACTACAACTATATTGATAAAAGGAGAGAGTATCAAGATACATTTAAAGGGGTAAGCAAAGGCCAGATTGTGCAAGACCTTTAAGGATTGGTAGAGAAGTTAGATTTTACTACAAGTACAGATGGAAGCCATCAAGGAGTTTTTAAATTGGAGATCACCTTGTAGACTATGTAGAAAAGAAATAATAGATTAGGAGAAAATGGAAATGGAAAAAATTTACACTTACTCACAAATACTTTTTCATTTGTTTAATCACACAAAATGTTCCTTCTCTTGTCTTATTCTACATAACCCTGATCAGTCCTTTTGTTTGTAAAAGCTGGGAACTACTATAAAAGGGTAGAAAATGTTAACCCTAGTAAATCAAGAGAATTGTATATGTGCTCAATCTACAATTAAGGATGACAGAAATTGAATGACTTCCCAACTGAATTGTCCTTTTACTTTTTTTTTTTTGTATTTAGATTTTAAGAAATTGAGATCAATGAAAACCACCTGCTATTTGATACTGTTTTGACTCAGTTTTAGTAATGCTCCCACAGGTTTTACTTTTTTTCTTTAGAAATGTGTTTTGTAGAGTCTATTATATTCTTGGTATTTTCAATAGACTGTACAATAAGATTTCTCTTTCTGTAGAGGCAAGGAGAGGAAGAGAACATATCTAGTTGTATAAAGAAAGATAATGGGAATATAGGATAAGATAACCCAAAAATCCAGGCAGATTATTGAGGAGAGAAAGAATTCAGTATAATAAAATATTCTTGCTGGAAAAATCCTAGATCTTAATAGTTTGGTCTTCTCACATTAAAATTGAGGCAGTTAAAAAAAAAAAATAAAATAAAATAAAATAAAATTGAGGCAGTTAAGGGTTTAAGACTTATTTTTAATAGAATTATAAATAGAACGTAAGTTTTCTGGGCTGGTACTGTTTCTACTAATTCTTCATTTTTTTAAATGAAATATGTATAACGTAAAACAAGGTTTCCTCAAAAGTTGAAAATTGCAATGCCAAAAAACATTAGATAAATTTAATATTTTCATGCCTAAAATGGTGTGTAAGATAATATTTAGTAACTTATTTGATGGCATTTGGAAGGATGATCTTTAATGCTTGCTTTGTTTCTTCCTGATCCCAGATGAGTATTTATACCATAGATATACACTTGACATGTAGACTGTCAAAAACTAGCTATCAGATTCTTCTAAAATCAAGTATCAAGGATTTGCCTCAACTGCTTTTTGCAACCTGTGTTCCCCTTCCCTCCAACCTTCTCTTTCCTTGTTGCATTACTTGGCATACAGTGTCAGTACGTTGTTCTCTGTTGCTTCACTTAAAATACTTACTTTACAGACTTATTCTAGAAATTGTCTCTAAAAAGAAGACAGTAGTGTCTATAATATTCACTTGTTTGCTATTGATACCTTTAAAAGAAGACTATAAAACAAAATATTTATTAACTGAATTATTCAGTAAATGAGAATTATTTGCATAGTAAAAAGTTACATAATTCATAAGTTATTAACATAAGTTACTAATTGGGAGAAAATTACTTTTAAATGTAGTTAAGTATTGATATTTAACTGAAGGATATGGTTTATACATTTTGCAAATAAATTAGCATCATTCATTTGTTAATTCTCTCCTTTCTTAACAGTTTGTTTGACATACCTCCATGTAGCAGGTTGAGGTTTGCCTGTTTGAGTTTTGTTGTTGAAAATCTTAAAATTTAAATACAGAAAATTCTTCAGCAGCACAAGAGTTACCAAGTTACTGTGCTCTACTTAAGTCATTGGTACCATCAAACTCTAATGTAAATCCAAATCAGTGTAAGCTTGGAAGGGTGGGGGGGGGATACAAAAAAACCTAAATATCTTCTGGAGGACGAGCCTTACAATACAGGCTTCTCCCACTAGGTGAATGTTCTAGGAACCCATCTGCATTAGTGTACCAGCTGGTATTATGAGAGGGCTGTATTCATCTTCAGTGAAGTTTGTTGGAGACTTTAAACACATTGGCCCATTTCACGATGGGTTACTTACACAAACAATGTGCAGCATGACAACGTATCTGCTCACACTGTGCTGAGTTTTCATCAGTTTTTGACCAAAAACAGCATGACCCTGTGCCTCACCCTTCCTATTCACCAGACCTTGCTCCAAGCGACGTTTGTTTGTTTGTTTGTTTGTTTGTTTCCCAGATGGAAAAAGTCTTCAAAGAGAAACATTTTGCTGATGTGGATGAGGTGAAACAAAAAAACAGTAGAACACTAAAAGGCAACACAATCAAGGAGTTTGAAAACTGTTTTGAGCAGTGGGAAAAGCATCTCAATAGGTGTATTGCATCAAATGGAGAGTACTTTGAAGGTGACTGAAATTGAAACATATAAGAATAAATACACAATTTTTTATAAATAAATTCCTGATTTTGGGGGTCCCTTTGTCAATGCAGATGCCTAATGACCACATGAGTCTATCTATTCCATTTGTAAGGAACTACAATGGTTTTTATATACATTATTAAAGATTTATTTTGTGGACCCTGAGAAAGAAGATAA
Source organism: Lyroderma lyra (assembly GCA_004026885.1). NCBI lineage: Eukaryota > Metazoa > Chordata > Mammalia > Chiroptera > Megadermatidae > Lyroderma > Lyroderma lyra. Next base: position 11,566 of record PVJL010015175.1, on the reverse strand, counting down.
CCTACTAAGAAGCGGGGGTGGGCAGCTGGTGGCTAAGTGGGCTCAAATTAAAAACAAACCGAGCCTAGCAATTGTTTCTGTACAGGGACCTCTCAAGCAAACTGCACTTCAGAGAGAAGCCTGCATTAAGCTACTGGCCTCCCTCTCCTTCACTGAACTGACTTCCTGCACTGTGTTTCTGCCATCTGAGCCAGCCCTTAAAGAGGAGTTCCTGGAATCCTATTTCAACAGGAGGCTTTCCCCTTCCAGTCGTAGATGTGCAGCTATATCCCCATCAGCATCTTTATCGACCAGTCAGAGTGGCTCCATTTTAACCAATCCGGACAGTGCCTTTTGGACCAATCAAACCAAGGATTTGGAGTCTTCATATGCATGAGGGCCAACTAATAAGGGACCAGGGGCTGGAAATGATGTTTATATACAAGGTTGGACAATTAATTTCGTAAACTCATTGTAGAAAATGTACTATATTACCTCACTGCTGAATATCCCTATGGTCACCTTTGAAGTACTCCCCTTGGGAAGCTATGCACCAATGTCAGCGCCTAGTCCACCCTTCAAAGCAATTTTGGAACTCATTTTCTGGAATGGCCGTCAGAACTGTCGTCATAGCTTGCCACGGCCATGACACCATACTGAGTTGTTTGTACAATGCTGCCAATGTAAGCGCACAGTGGCAAGTTCGCGAACTTAGTTGTCAGATTTTGGGGACAACAGCTGGGAAGGCCATTTTTGAATTCACAAAATTAATTGTCTGACCTCCTAAGTCAGGTTCCCTCTGGCTCAGCTCTTTTCCCTTTCCACCAAAGACTGAAGACTGTGTTTCCCAGCTTGGGGCTGAAAACACCAAAGACATCTCGCTGGAACAGAGCTGAGCAAAGTGGACCAGACTGGAGCAGAACAAATCAGAATAGAGCTGCCTAGCTAGAGAGGCGCCTTGCGCCAGGGCCACCTTGCAGCAGTGCTTTTTCACAGACATGCTGCCTCATCATTGAGCTATGTAACACTATTGATCTGTTCAGCAGCTGTGCTGCCTGGCTGTATCACATTTGAACTGTTTTTACTGAATAAAGTTTCCTTCTTCACTGCACCCCACGTTGGGGATTCATGGTGGTATTGAATTGGCGCCAACAACCAGTTGACAGTTTTTAAATTTTTCATTTATCTTATCCTCCCCTTGCCCCAATTTTTTTCACCATACACCCTTTGCTTTGGTTCTTTTTCACCATCATACTTTTATGTGTATTATTCACCAAGCCTGGAGGATTTTCCCTCTGCTTTTGGAAGTTGTAAGTTCTAACTCTGAAGTTCTACATACTTCACAAAGTCTTTCCTAATTATTGATACCTACTCTTGTCTGATTTCTAAAGCTTAAAATGTACCTCATCTTACATAATACTTAATTTTTCTTAAGATGAAAAGACCCTATAGAGCATTCATGCATTATAATACATTTAGAATACTGAATATAAATTTATTTTTAAAACCTTATGAATTTAACATTTAAAGAGACTTTAACAAACTTTAGGCGAATTACCTTCTGTTTTCAAATGAAGAAATAGACTCAGCAGTTAAGTGATTTGCCCAAGATTTTAAAGAATTAAAATTGACTCCTACTCTGTTAAATATGTGGTTTTATTTTCTTATGTAGTTACATCTTTCTTGGAAATAATTGTTCTCGTTCCTGTTATACACCTGCAAAAGGTAGAATTTCTATATTTTAAGAAACCTTGTCAAAATGAATTTTTGAGGCCAGGAAAGGTACTACGCACAACTGACAGTGACAAGTGTTTGTTGCACATTTCCTAGTAATACTAGTGGTATTTCTTCAGACCTTTACTTACGGATAAGTACAGCTAAGGCAACTGGCAAAAAGAAGAAAAGGAAGTGGTGGAAATGGCAGTATATGTATTAATAGATAGCCAAACTGGCCATATTTGTGAAGAATGGCTAGCTTGTTACACAGTCTATGTAAAGAATGGTAATGATCCTTAAGAAATATTATACTTGTATTGACGTGGCATAAGTGCTACAATTCCTTCTGTATCCCTACTGAAAAGATTGTGTGTGTGTGTGTGTGTGTGTGTGTGTATGTGTATGGATGGATGGAGAAAGGATTGGTAGATAAGAGGAATATACTTGTGTGCAGCTTATGCAGTTTTGTGGTTTTGTTGTCCCAGTGGTTGATAAAAATACCTCTTTCAAAAGACTATCTATAGAAACATTTGATAATGTAGTCTGATCTACTCCAAAGTCATGTGGTTTGTGTTTTTTCTTGTATGCTTAAACAGATTTATATCTGCTCCACTTTTGTACTGCTGTAGGATAAAACTAACTTAAATAACCTAAATTTTAACCTTTCACCAAATTAACATTTTTAAGGGGTTACATGTCAGAACTGATCTAGTGAAAGAGCCTATTATTTTGAGAGTTAATGTTTAATATTTTTTGCAGATTTGGACTACTTCCATTTTTAATGTGTTCTATAAGGCGGGATAATGTCATCATAACAAGGAAGTTGGAGTTTCTATTTCATTCAAAAAGGGGTCTGAATAAAAGACCAGAACATCTAGGAACCAAGGGAAAAGATCACTGCCAGAGAAAAGGAAGGTTAGAGCCTGGATACATGAAAGAGAGGAAAGACCAAGAGTCCAAACAATTTGGAAGGAAGAAATTATTACGGGTACTTTCTTTCCATTCTATGTAGACACTTACTCTTTTAGTCTTTCTTAGCTACTTTCTACTTACATTCAAATTTAAGAAGTCTGTAGGCTAGAATGTAATTCAAGTGCTATTGAATACAAACCTTTGTATTAGCGATAAGGAAGCTAAGGTTCAGAAAGGAATAAATAACTTCCTTAATGTCTCAGAGCTAATTAGTATTAGTATCAGTAAGAATCCTGCCTTCCTAATTCATGGACAGGTGTTCTTTATATAATACCATAGACCAGTTATTGAAATTAAAAAAGAAAAATGGGGAGGACAAGACCTGATACATTGTTAAATTTAAACAGTAGTCATTGTTCTTCTGAGTTTTAAAATAAATAGTTGACATTTTTTCTTCACTTGTGACAGAAGATACATGATTTTCTCTTGCACTTTATATTGTTGTTATAGCCTTGGTTTTATAACTTAGGAAATAATTCTTCATATCTCATGTAGAACAAGGTTATAAGAATATAATAATATAGAGTAGTTCACGCCCTCTAAGCCAACTGTTATTAATTAATTTAATAGCATATTGGAGCTGAAGTTTATAGGGATAGAAAGTTTGGTAGCTTTTCTTGGGTTAATCTTTTAGGTTAGAAGGGCTGATCAGTCTATTAGCATTAATTGACACTTAAAATTCTTTCTAGTTATAAATTCATGTGTCTCCTATGAGAGACATAAAGGTTTTCTTATTGTTCCCTACTTCTTCCTGGGAGCCTACCAGTGGACACCCTAGTAAGCCTTATTATAAGGAGTTTTCCGTATCATCAGCCTCAAGGCTGCTAGAAGAGATACATGTGACATTTTTTAATCTAATTGAGCTTTTTCAGCTCAAAAAATGGACCCTTTTCCACTAACATAAAATTACGCACGTGGTTAAAACTAAATTATTGAACAACCAACATGAAGAACCACCTGAAGTCTAACCGAACAGAAGCTTTATAACTAAGAATACAAAAAAGAGCAGGCCACAGTGAGACTGAGGGGCACAGACGTGAAAGGAGCCAAACCTCCAGTGGCGGTAGAAAATCAGGAGGGATATCTCAGTCACAGAGTTTCCCCCTAAAGGAGCAAGGGACCCCAGCCCCATGCCAGGCTCTCCAGCCTGGAGCACTGATACGGGGAAGAGGAACCCCACAACATCTGACTGAAAAACAATGGGGACTCCACTCATCTGGTTTGACAAAAGGCTCTGGGAAACCCAGATGTCCTCTTAAAGTGCCCGCACAGACTCAGTCACTCGCAGGTACTCACCCTGGGCTCCAGCAAATTGACAGTGACTCGGGGGGTGTGGGAGGCATACGGAGGCAGACTGAGGTGTGAGGCTTTGGAGCAAGGGCTGGAGGACAGCCACCATTTTTCCTGGGTACTCCCTCCTCCCATGTGGCTGGCTGCTGGGTACCATCTTTCCTATGTTGTGTCCGCCTTCACAAAGCCAAATCTAAACATGATTGGTCTATTGAACTTTACTCACTCCACCCTGCTGGCTCACTTCACCCTACTCCACCAATGCCAAAGGCACTTGATCCAGCAGTCAGCCTCACTGACATTGCAATTTTCCTTGGAAAACTATTTTAAGTCCAAAGACCCCAGGCTGGAGGCAACCAGCATTGATGTGCTCTGAGACTTTTGCTGAGTAGCTCCAAGCACAGCACTGACATCAAACCAGAATGTATACATGTGCACCCAATGCAGGTGACCAGGGAGACAGTGCCAGGACCCCCACAAGCCACCTACTACATAAGGCTATCCAGCAATACTGGGAGATGTAGCAGATCTGCCTAATATGTGGAAACAAATACTGACAGGTATCCAAAATGAGGAAACAAAAAAATACATCTCAAATAATAAGAACAGCAGAAAATTCCAGAAGAACTAAACAAGATGGAGGCAAGCAGACTATCAGATACAGAGCTCAAACGATAATTTTAGGATGCTCAAGAAACTTAGTGAAAATTTCGACAGAGAGATAACAAGGATAAAAAAGGACATAGAAACCATAAAAAGGACCAGTTAGAAATGAAGAATACTGTAACTGAAATTCAGAATGCAATAGAAGGAATCATCAGCAGACTAGATAGAACAGAGGATCGAATCAGTGAATTGGAAGACAAGGTAGCAGAAAACATCCAATCAGAGCAGTTAAAAGAAAAAAGTAACATGTCACCCCAATAAGTCTAACAATAAAAATGAATTTAAAAAAAAAAAAGAATTTTAAAATATGAGGATAGTTTAAGGGACCTCTGGGACAACATCAAGCACAACATTTGTATCATAGGGATACCAGAAGAAGAAGAGAGAAAGCAAGGAGTTGAGAACCCATTTGAAGAAATAATGACTGAAAACTTTCCTAACCTGATGAACTGACATAAGCCCAGAAATCACAGAGTCCCAAACAGGATAAACCCAAATAGACCCACATCAAGACACATGACAAAGGTTAAAGACAAAGAATACTGAAAGCAGTAAGAGAAAAGCATCTAGTTACTTATAAGGAAACTTCAATAAGACTATCAGCTGATTTCTCAACAGAAACTTTGCAGGCCAGAAGGGAGTGGCAGAAAATATTCAATGTGATGAAAAGCAAGGACTTACAACCAAGATTACTCTACCCAGCAAGGCTATCATTCAAAATAGAAGGACAAATAAAGAGCTTCTCAGACAAGAAAAGTCTAAAGGAAGTCATTTCCACCCAATCAGTATTACAAGCAATGTTAGAGGGACTGCTTTAAAATGGGAGGGGAAAAAAAGCAAAATTGTGAAAAATAAAATGGCAATAGGTACACATCAATAATTACCTTCAACTTAAATGGATTAAAAGCTCCAGTTAAGAGACATGAAGGGCATTGCACTGAGTGGAGTGTCAAACAGAGGAAGATAGATGCAAGTCAACTTTGCTTACAGGTGAAATCCAAAGAAGAAAATAGACAAGTGGAACAGGAACAGATCATAGATACAGAAAACATTTGGTTTGTCGCCAGATGGGAGGAAGATTGCTGGGGAAGGGTTAAAATAAGGGGAAGAGATTGGGAAGTTCAATTCGAAGGTTACAAAATAATAGTTAATGGAGATTCAAGGTATAACATGGGAATATAGTCAATAATGTTGCAATAATTATGGATGGTGTGAGATGGATACTAGATTTGTTAGGGGGAGGGGTGGGTTAAAAAGGAAAAGAAATCAGGAAGTTCACATTCTTAGTCAGAAAATAGTCACAGGGATGTAAAGTGCAGCATAGGACATATAGTCAATAACACTGTAATAACTATGTATGGTGTCAGATGGGAACCAGCTGTGTCAGAAGAAGGAGTTTGTAAGTTACATAAATGTCTCATCACTATGCTGTACACCTGAAACCAATATAATATTGTATGCCCAATGTAATTGAAAAATAAAAATAAATGAGAAAATATGTACATGGGCTTGATTAATTTTCTCTGTATTCTGTTTTTCTTTTTCATCTTGACATTTTCCTTTTTAAATGTGGGGAGAGGGTTAGTCTGGTGTCCTGAGGAAGGGGTATGTATGTGTTTTGGGAGAAGAGAAATATGTATATCTCCTGTTTCTTCAGTTGACATTATTATGATAATCTTAGTACCTTTTCACAGATCTTCTACGAGGAAAAGCTCTCGGCCTTATTGAATATCTGGTATCTTATTACATTCATAGATAAAAACTCTAACTCTTGTTCTTTTCTATTATCTGTAAGTCTACCTGCAATAAGAACTCAGGAAACTTTTTAGAAGTATAATGTCTTGACCAAGCTCTTAGGAACCTACACTGGATAGTTGACAGTGCTAAAGATAATTCCTAATGCCCAGGTGAAGGCATTTTCCCAGGCCAGGAATAAGAAGTCTGCTACCAGAATTGTAATCTGGATTGCATATAGTGCTAAAAGAGAAAAAAATTGGAATTAGAAGTACAACATAGATTGATATTCCTATCTATAGCCTGGAATATCAATCAAATAGGGTGAATTTGGGGACAGAATGAGCATTTACAGAGTCAGGTATAGGTAGGTAGGTTCAGATCCAGGTTGATTACTTTTGTGACAGAAATGCCTCAGTGCAGTATTGGAGATATCCACCTAAACCACAAATCAGATAAATGCAAATGGGAAGCATTCTCTTAGCTTTCTAAATACCTCTGTAAAAATTAAGGTACTGCAACTATTTTAGATGGGTACATGGTAAGACTCTTAAAGAAGTACAAAATGATTATGTAACAAACATCTTAACTCAAAAACCTCCATATTTTTTTTTTGGTGGGGGGACATTTCTAGGTCACTGTTGTTAATTGTTTTGGATCCTTTTTCTGAAAACATTGTCCTGTAGTCTCAGAGGTCATAGAACCACACATATTCTTAATATTAATAGTTAGTACCATTGCTATCTAAGATAATTTTTAGGTTTGACACACCAAGCTGATAGCACATGAACTGATTTACTTTGAATTGATTAAAGCAGGAGTGTCTAACCTTTGGGCTTCCCTGGGCCCATTGGAAGAAGAATCCCTGTGGGCCACACATAAAATACACTAACACTAACGATAGCTATGAAAGGTCCATCCATAATTTTCATAATGTTTTAAGAAAGTTTATGAATTTGTGTTGGGCTACATTCAAAGCCATCCTGGGACTCATGCGGCTCACAGGTTGCAGGTTGGACAAGCTTGAATTAAAGAGTACCTAGCTCAGAACCATCCAGATAAGGGTTTGTCCATTGTCAAATCCGAGAGCAATATACTACATTATGTTATCCTGATACATTACCATTTTGGGTAAGAGGATATTAATAAGATGTTAATAATTCATTAAGCATTAGAACATTGACCAGGTAGCATAATTGGAGGTGTAGGCCATGATATATTCTTCAAATTGCCCACATCTTATATTGGCTTACACCTTCACCCATCCCTGGATTTAGTCAAAGCTAGTATAAGAGGACAGAGGAGCAGCAACGAGTACAATTCCTAAATTGTCACGGATTAAGATTGGCTGAGCTAAGATTCTCCACATTGGTGTACAAAAGGCAAAAGAATCTACAAAAACAGATCCCTCAGCCCTGAGACAATATACAAGTGCTGTCCAGGAAAAAATCCAACCATAAATGCCTCTAATTTTCATATTACATGGGTGGATACTTTCTGGACAGCCTTTGTATAAATTCAATTGACCAGGATATAGGCCTAAGATGTTAAGTACTAGTCTAGTTAGTTTTTGAAGGGTTATAACTTCTTGGCTTTTAGATCTAAGAACACCTCCCTGAAACTCATAAATAATGCTGTTGTCATGACAGGGAGATAGAAAATAGAACTTCAAAGAAATGGGATTATTTCTACTGAGCTCCAGCACTAAAACATAGTAAAGCAGCAGCATAAATACATGAATGCTGCTCCTCAAGGCGCCTCTCAGACCTCTAGGGCAGATTTCCTATGTAACATCCTTATGCACTTATCCACCAACTATTCATTAATAATAGTAGCTTGTTGGACAATGATGAGTTTTAGTCTCACTGTGAATGTGTCCTTGCACTAGTACAAGGTCTACAAAGCTTCCCAGTGCTCAGGAGTTGACCATATCCATGTCTCCTAATAATTCCAAAAGAAGGTGGAGTTCTCAGGGAGGTGAAAAGTCTAAAATGAAACAAAAGAGAGGGATGGACTTGGACCCAGCCCTCCTGGGTTATTTCCTGGTTAGAATTAAGGGATTTCAGGTGGCTTGTCCTTGATTAAATGGCCTGTCACCCTGAAGTACAAGCAGAATCATAAGACCAGTAAGCATATATTAGCCTTCAAATATTTTTCAATTATAAACCACCTAGGGTTCCCGGTGGACCTAGTGGCTCTCAGACTGGTGACTAATCTCCCCCTCTAACAAGGTATACTAGACAGCCAGTTTACCTGATTTTGTCCAGTGATTTATGTACATCATTTTCTTTTTCCTGCTCTCTGTCCAAGTAGAAGTTTGGATTTAGTGTAGTGTTGGGTAGATGATTTCTATGCTTCTAAGCATGGAGCTGAGGGTGATTTGAAAGTGAAATAAAACATATAACCAAAGCTCTCAAAATTGGAAGGAGAGTCCAGGCATTAGGCAACTGGACAGAAACTAGAAATTCAGCTAGAAGGTAACAGAACAAAACCCAAAAGTATCAGTCTAGAAAAGGGTGGTTAAAAAGAAAGGGTGAAATATGAAATTCTGAAATAATACTTCCTGAGATACAGGCACAATAGCCATAAGTACCTTTGTATCCCAAGGTGGGGAAGGAGCTCTTCAAGGGCTCTAAGCTGCCTCACATTCACAGTTGGTTTATGTGCCACCAACACCATCCCGACGTCTATACTAACAGGTGCCGTAGGGAGTCTGCCAAACCTTCATAGAAAATAATCATTCAAGGACAGATTTAAAGCTTAAGAGGTAGAATTCTGTTACTAATGACTGACAGGACCTCAGTTTTTACTCATTCCTGCAACAAACAACCTCTCAGCTTGAATTTCAAATGTGTTAGGTTAGACCTTGCTTATTTCACTTCCAGTCTCAAAGCAACCCTGAAAGATGGGTAGTATCCCCATTATACATCATTGCAAGGACAGCCCTCTTCATTTGTCCTCCAGTAGTGGACACTAAATGTTAAATCTGTAAACATCAAGGCATTGTTCAGTTAAGACTGTTAGTTTCTGTGCAGTGGTCAGTGTTTTGTGAGATACTCATTTCTCTTAGCGTCATTGGAACAAAGATAGAGAAGTGTTTTTAAAATGACTTAAAATGGAGGGAAAGAATAGCAGAAAACAAGAACACAGAAAACCTTTTTGGAAAAATGTGATAGTAAATGTATTACTGGCTGTATAAAAAAGTATAACCTTTTTCTTTAGCATAGAGAGGGAACACTCCACAACAAAATTTTATGAGGTTGGCATAACCTTAATCCAAAAACCTGGCAAGGAAAGTATGAAATAGGGCAATTGTAGACCATTCTCAATCATGAACATAAAAAATCCTGTGCAGAACATTAGCAAAGTGAGTCTACTACAATGTCTAAAAAAGAATACATTTTAGCAAATTAGGATTATTCCAGGAATGCCAGGTTGTTTTTGTGGAATTTATCCCATTAAAACTCTTAGCTAGGAAAGAAGAAACTTCTTAATCTTTAAAGCGTAGCCATAAAAATTCTATAGGAAAAATTATACTTAAAAAGAATGCTGTCAGTGTTTTACCATTATTAAAAGCAGGAGCTCATAAACAACAATGTGCTGGAATCCCAGCCAGTGCAGTAAAGCAAGAAGCAGTAATGAGAGTATAAGGATTTACGAAGTTGTTTATTAAGTCAGTATACAAAAATGTATTGCATTTCTATACATCAGCAAACAAATGGGACTTTTAAAAAGATATGAATAAATAGAGATACTTTGTTCAGGAATACAAACACTCAAGATTTCAGCTCTTCTCAAATTGATTTCTAAATTCAGTGTCACTCATCAACAACCCAACAAGAATATCACTTAAAATCATTAAGGTATCAAAGTTAATTCAAATGACAAATCCCCATGGGTCGGTTGTGTAGGTATTCCTGCAAAGTGGTGCCACCTTTCAGAGCAGTTTGGTAGTCCATTTCAGGTACATTTTATGAAATAGAAATTTTGAAGCCTATAGCCAAAAACTTCCTAGAATCTGCATATTCCTGGTTACAAGCAAATTTTGCCTTTTAAGGTGACTTCAGAATCTTTGGGAGAAGAGAACGACAAAGCTGTGAATTTATAGATGCCAGTCCAAGTTTTACTTTGACTTTTTTCCTGGTATCGCTAAGACCATTTCCTTCCTCTTTTTCTGAGATATAGACTCTCACATTCTGAACAACTTCACCTTTACTTCTTTAATCCAATTTTTAATTTTTTTTAAAAATGTTATTTGTTTTAGTTGTTTTGGTATATGAAATTGGAGGTTCATTTCATTCATCCTTATTTTTCGTTCTCCACAGGACTCATTATATTCCCTCTTTATGTTCACACTGTAGCAAAATATTTTATTGCCCCACACTAACTTAATAAAAGCCTGGGCTCTGAACCCAAACTGCCAACTATTTACTAGCATTGTGATCTTGAGAAATTTAAACTTTTCTGCTTGTTTCCTCATCTGCTATGGACGGAAGGGGTGGAGGACAGTGGTACTGTCACATAAGATTGTTAAAGGATTAAATAAGATTAATATTTATGAAGTTTTTACAATAAAACCTAACTAGATATTTTGGTAAATAAACAACAGCCTGGCTCTAATATCCTAGCAAAATTTTAAACCTGCAAATTTAGATTCTTCAGTCAAAAGTTAGTGATAATGCTATTTGATTCATTTGTTTTACAAACTACTGCTCAGCTAATAATTGGCTTTTGAGTGACTTCTGTGTGATAGCTATTGCTAGAAGTAAGTATATTTGAATATTAACTCTGTGCAGTGAAGTGTATGTATGTGAGATGTGGTTCAAAACAGTAAGAACAGACATGTCCTTGTGGTTAGTAAATAGTTCATAATTTACAAAGTGGTTCAGTTGATTAATTGTACAATAAAAAGGAAACATTTCTTAAATATCTTACTAAAGTATAGTTGACATACAGTTTTATATTATTTCAGGTATACAACATTATGATCAGACATTTATGAACCATACAATGTGATCACCACAGTAAGTCTAGTAACCGTCTGTCACCATGCAAAGTTAATATTATTGATTATCTTCCCTATGCTGTACATTAAAAAGGAAACATTTTAAACCCATAAAGTCTAGCTCGTTTTGAAATAGGGCTTCTTGAGCCCTTCACATGTATTTTTATGATTTTAGAAGATATATTTTAATAACTTATACAGACC